>JAUMJM010000002.1:16702500-16885000 GCA_033558235.1 Neomorphus geoffroyi | reverse complement strand
GTTTATTTACTGTATAGTTATTCACACTGTCTGTTGTTCAGGTGATGTGAATACCCTGAGACATGAAATAGAACAAGGTCTGTTACAGATTAAAACAGAATCTAATAAAGAAGATGTATTCAAAAATATAATACTGCCCCTTCAAATCAATAAATAAAGACAAGCATTTCATACACTAATGCATATATCTATGACCATTATAAATTAGTTGCTTGCCAGAAAATACACTTCTTAGCACAAGTGCCATTATTTAAAGTTGTCTGTTTAATGCACACTTAGTATATTTTCTCATCCAAAGCTGCACTGCATAATTAGACAACATCCATTCTTAAAAACTAAAGTAGATGCCAAAAATGTAATACATAAAGCATGGCGTTTTACAAATTTACATCTTCAAAAGTTATGTGTGGTTTCACATAGAAAAAAATTGCAAAAAGATCACTATATTATAATGGTCTGGGTTTCATCTTAGCTTGCTCCATCTGTCGGCTGGCAGTAATGTAAGTTATAATGCACTCATTCTTATTCAACTTCAGTGAATGGGTATTTTCCAGGATAGTTCTATTAAGTGGACAACTAGATAGGTGTCTTAATAGTTTGCTGAATTATGGCTGTTTAAGTCTCAGTTAGATCAATGGGTTGATTGCTGGTTCTTTTCCCAGAAGGCATTTATTGTCTTCTAAGGTGAGCACAGATTTCTGTCTGTGTTGCCAGCATGGATGCACCTCCTGCAACCTATTGGTCATATGCAGCAGAAGCTCTTAACTTTCCTACTCATGACCCCCTGAGAGGGCTCTCTATCCCATCCCACCCAGATGCATGAGGGCATCTCTTTCCTACAGCCCTTTTCCAGCAGTATGGGTCAGCCAGGATTGTGCCAGTCGGCATGGTGAGATCTGTGAAACAATCCTCTGTTCCCTTGTGGTCCTTCTCCTGCACAGACCACAACTGAGTATCCAGAACAATGAGGGGTCTGCTGCTGAAAGATGCAGAGTACCTAGCGATGAAGGATGCGAGAAAGGTTTATTTGCTGAATGCCATCTTTGCCTTGGTTCATTGGCAAGGTCCTCTCTCAGGCTTCCTGAACATCTGGGACTGGTGACAGTGTCTGAGTGAGGTGGTGCCCATGGCAGAAGATGCTAAGCCTATGAACCAGTTTTGTAGACCGGACATGTACAAGGTCATGGGTCCAGCTGGGCTGCATCTGGTGCTGCTGAGAGAGCAGGCTAGTGTTATTGTGGGGGTGTTCTCTGTCCTGTTGTGACAATCAGTTACATGAAGAAATTGCTGGGAAACAAGTCAGTCAGACTAATAGCAATTCCTGGGAAGATTACGGATCAAAGCCTCCCAACACGCATTGCCATGTCCACAAAGAAACAGAACAGTGACGCAAAATGTTAGTATTTATCAAAGGCAAATTGTACCTGATCAGCTTGATTATCTTTTACAGTGAGATGACTGGCTTGATAAATAAGGAGAAACCAGTGGATGTCATCTACCTTGACTTACCATGGTCTCTGGCTCTGTCTTTGTAGAGCCACTGTAGAAAAATTGCAAAGAAATAGACTGCAAGGAAGACCACACTGCCTGGACTGCTAAGCTTACAAAGTAATGATCAGTGTTTTGAAGACCAGGTGACGGATACTGGTGGTATTCTTCCGAGACTGACACTGAGGCCTGTACTTCTTAGTATCTTTATAAACAATCCAAATGATGGGGTGAGATGCACCTTTATTAAGGTTCTGGATGACACCCAACTTGTGTGAGGTAGGTAGGGGAGTGGGGTGTGGAGGTTTCCAGCATACTAAAAGCAGGGCTGTCAGTCAGAGGGACCTTGACAAGCTGCAGAAACAGGCTCACAGAAACATCAAGAGCTTCAACAAAGGCAAATGCTAAGTCTTGCATCCAGGATGTAAAAACTGCAACAGTACAGGGTGGAAGGTGACTGGGAGACCAGCTTTAAATAAGTATCTGGGAATCCTAGTGGACAAGTTCAGTATGAACCAGCTGCAGTGAAGACCAACTGAAATAGAACAACTGTAGCCAGCATATCAAGGGAAGTGATTATTCCCTGCAGTTCAACTCTTGTAAGACCACATTTGAGTGGTGTCCAATTCTGGGGCTCTGTGGTACAAAGAAGACATAGGCAATGTGGAGCAAGTCTGGCAGAGAACCTCCAGGCTGGCCAGGTCACATGCATGAGCACTTTCTTGGGAGGTGAATCTGTTTCATGACTACGACTACCTGTCAGAAGGTTATAAAGGAGAAAGGGCCATGCTCTTCCTAGAGAAAGGACTAGAAGCAATGGACTCAAGCAACAGTAATGGAAATTCCAATGAGAAACAGCCAAAATTCTTCGTTGTGAGAGCTATCAAGCATTGGCCCAGGTTGCTGAAGGGCTGTGAAATCTCCATCCATGGAGCATATTCAGAACTTCACTAGACAGTGCCCAGGGCAACCTGACCTAGCTTTAAAGTTGGTCTTGTTTTGAGGAAGGAGGTGGACTAGATGACTTCCAAAGAATCTTAATTATTCTGTGATTCTAATCACCTAATGTGTGTTCTTGATTTTCTTTTTATGGTTACCTCAGGCTTCAGTATTTAAGAGCTATCACAGAGAATAAATTCCCTGACTCCTGGCTTGTCTTCTTTTTCCCTGTTTTCCCTATGGTCTGCGGCATTTTGGCTTTGCTTCTTGTCTCACCTGGCAGCCAGCTTGTGCCTCTCAGCAGCTTTTGCACGATGCCACAGGAGAGCAAAGGCTAGTGGGCCGTACAAGCCAGCCAGCGTGCCAGGAGCCTTTGTGCTTCTGCCTGTTAATCACAAGGTGCTACTGAGGTGTGTGATCCGGCCAGCATGCCAAGAGCCCGTGCATCAACCACACAAAGAGAAATGAGCTAGCAGCAGGCAGAAGCAGATTGCAGAGATGTGTCCCAGTGCTGTCAGGGGCAAGGCCTGAACCACCCACAGCAATTAGTGCAGTCAAATCAGATGTAGTGGCAGCCAGTTGGACCGAGGCTTGCTGCCTCACCTTCCTACTAGCCTGGTCAGTCCCCACGCACCCTGCCACACAGGCATTCTCATTTCTCATTGTGCAGGGAGAGGGAATGATGTTGTGTTATGTTCCATTATATTCCACTGTATTATATAATACTATATTATTTACACGTATTATATTAATTGCATATACTATGCTATATTAATTACATTATGTTACATTACATGATGTTATGTGTTGCTCTGGAGTCACTTTCCCAATCTGGAAGTCTCCATATTGCCACCATGTTTTGCTCTCTGCGGGTGTCCATCCAGCCTGTAAGATGGCTGAAGAGCTGGAAAAGGCTCACACTCCCCCCGTTCTTTCCTCTCACACAGTGCAACAGATTTCACTAGGCAGCTGAAACTGGAAGTGGGTGCCCTAGCCTCAGGAGAGAGATAAATGAGTTCAGAGGAGTAGCTGCCTGTTGATAGCTTGATCTTTGCTTTAGCAGAGACACTAATATTGGAGGAGAGTGGGGAGAAATGGCAGAGCTGGATCCCTACTATCTCTTACTTAAGAACAGATACCTGCTTATCTTTGAGGCAGGGGGATCTCTGCCACTGTGGGTTTACCCCAGTAAATCAGCGTGGTGTTGATTTGTAAATGGTTGGTCTCATTTACTGCATTCCTCTCTGCAAACTGAGCTTGTGCTAAGCTGCTGGAGCCCAACCTCACTTTCTGCCAGTCGCTCACTTCCCAAAAATTATTGACATTGCCTCCAGGCCTCAAATGTTAGTGGTATTTTTGTTTTATGTCTTTCCTAACAAGTTGACACAACTTAACAATGTTGGTCTTGTCACCAGATTATTCTTCTAAATGAGACACTTATTCAGAGTGAGTCATTGAATATTTTACAATATGGTTATAGTAGCTTCTCCGACAGGCACCTGTGTATAGATGAGATATACAGACTGTCACAGCACTGTCAAATAGGAGATGTTTTCTCTACCTTTGTTTATAAAAAACCATTCACCCCCTCCTCTCCTCTGCTCACAGTCTGCCCTTTAATTCTCACGATACCCTCTTTCCACTTTGTTACTGGGGTGGATGTACAGAAATGGCTCTACTGCTACCGTATGTCTTCAGATGTTTGGGGAAAATATGTATTATTAACATTGTGCAACTGGAGATGTGACCTAGCAGACCAGTGAGCCTTGAGAGAGGGGAATCTTTCCTTTGGGCAGGGATGGCTTGGGAAATAAAGTTCTTCCAAATTTTCCATTTTCACCCTCCTGCTTGAGTTATTTTTCTGCTTCTCCTACAAGACGGTATAGCCAAGAACAACAAGGATATCTGCCTGATTGCTTAAAAAAACAGTTTGTGGCCATCTGGAAACAAAAATCTCTAGCATCTCTCCATTACCTGAGACCCTCTCCAGGGACTTGAGAGTGTGTGTGTGTGTGTGTGTGTGTGTGTGTATGAGATTGCCTGTGTAAGTCTACAGTAACTCTCCAGTTTCACCAGGGCTTAGGAAAGCAGACCCTAACATAGGCTCTCCGCAGGTTTTTGGTACATGTTAGTGATCATAAAGCCTTGTTTATCATCTGCAATTGGTGACAGGCCATCAGAACTGAACCACTTAGATTCTTTACAAGTTGTTTTCTCTCCTTTTTAACGTCTGTGATAATACCTGCTTCTCAGATATTTTGGTGCTTTAATTCATATTTTAAAACTAATTTGAGGTTCAAAGACACGTGTGCTACTTAAATACAAAATACTTGTAAGAATTTGTAACTTTGTGATATTTTGGTTCCTTTTTTCTTTCTCCTTTTTTCCCCTGGAAAATAATTGTTCAAAAAAGAGTAAAATAGCAAAAGAGTCTGATTAACATCAAAAAGGGCCACTATTCTCTGTCATCTTTTATCTTACACCTTGTTGGCAGCACCGGTAAAAAGCTGGTGTAAAATGAAGTTGTGTAGCCCTGCTAGCACTTTACACTTATTTTGCACAGAGTGAACAGACTACACAAGGTGCAAGGCCCAAAAGTCCTATGATTCTGCCCATCTGGGATATGCTCTTTGCATCAAATCTTGATATTTCTCCCTGTTATTAAAGTAAACCTAAAGGGGTCCCCTAGAGGCATAGCCAATATTCACTCCTTGTGGGCACACAAATCCAGGATTAGCCTGTGGCTGTTCCCAGGGAAAGTGTTTGCTAGTGAAGTCTGAGCTAGTGTCAGACAGGTACTGTAATGGAGAAGACGCGCTCTGTCTGTTTATTCATCTGAATTAGGTGCCTCCAGAACGCATATTTGTTGTACCCCTGAACTTTAAAACTCCATCAGGTTTGTGCCCTAAGATAGGCTATTCCTCCAAAACCATTTCTTTTTAACATTACCATGAATTCTCCTTCAAGTCAGAAGAATCTGACAGTGAAACTATTCTCTGCTAATTTTCCCCTAGCTAACACACAGAAACACTGAAATTGGGAGATCTTCCAAAGTGCCAGTTCCCTAAAACTGTTATATATATTTTTTTAAATGCCACAGTTTCAGTTTCAGTGGGGGAAGCAGAGGAGATACTGGTGGATGAATAATTATTAAAGCTAGGTCTGAGATTATTCCAAGTTTGTGCATTCCTTCCTTTGCAGGAAGATGATGCTGAATCTCTAGTTGCTTAGCAGACCTTCTTTACAGAGGTCCTCTAATGTTAAATAGAAGCAAACCGAAAGTCCATCATCAAAAGTTGTCCTATTTCCCACATTCACGCCTGGTTTTGAATCCAAGTTGAAATTTAAAGATGATAAAGGAGGTCTGTCCCTGTACAAGAATATCCTTGGATAGCTAATAATAATAATAATTAAAAAGCAGTGGAATAAACTCTCATTAATAAACTCCATTTTAAGGTATTATTTGGCTCTAATGATGAAAGATGGAAGACATAGGTATTATAGATACACAGATGACTCTCATAAGTAAAAGCAATTGTTATTATCATTATAAATATGTCTTACACCTAGAGGCTCTAACTGAGATAAGAGTCCTGCACATTGTGCATGCAGTCAGACACATTTCTCAGTTTGCCTCATAGCAGAGAAGAAAGGCAAATAGACACGATGAGGCACACAACCGGATCAAGACTGGGCTTTTCAGAGGACATTTCTTTCAGAGAAACTTTAAGTTTCCTTGAATTTCAGCAGGTGAATCAGAGCTTAGCTCTTTTATCCTATTGAAAACCTTAGCCTGACAGACTTACCTGAGTTCATATGGCAAGCTCATGGACAAGGGGCAAAACCTGTCCAGAGACAGCAACGAAACCCAAACCTCTATAATGATTTTGTATAGAAATAGTGTTTCTTCATACAAATAACTCTGGGCTTATGTCTTGCTTAGATTAAAGACTGATGGATAAACATCTATCCTAGTTACCACCACAACCACGATTTGAAGGGTTAGTCATCCCCAAGACCTGGAACAGCTCATTCACATGAGACAGAAATATTTCATTCAGCCTTGCACCCCTAGAAGGCTGACACTTCTGAGCAATGAAGCTCTTTTTTTCTTTCTTTGCTTTCTCGATGAATGATCTTGACTGCATTGTCACCAAAATAGAAATGCAATATCTCACAACATAGTGCACTGCATGTTTCTACCGGCATTCATTGGCTGCATCTTGTGTGTAGGGCAAATGCTTAGCCTCTAAGATTTGTTGGCAGCCTCCCGCTCTTTGTTCTTCAGAATGTGAAAATAGTGTAAATACCAGCATCTGCAATTGCTCCTGCTGCTCTGACTGCCAGCCAAGTCAGATCCCCCTCCCCTTGGAGAGCAGTCCACATGCTGCACACAGAACTGGACCGGGGAGGAATTATATGCGGTGAGAGTGCAGCCTCAGGAGTGCCGTGAAGAATACAGGCCATCAGACAGGGAGGCAGATAGACTGCCTCCGAGTTCAGTTATTCCCAGATGAAATTTAAAAAAATCTCTTCCCCACATCATGACCCTTATATATTTTTTTAGGATTTTTGTGACTAAATCTATCTTGCTACCAAAAATGTTTCAATGAAAGGGAGAAAATAATTCACTCAGTTCACTTGCTGTTTCTCTTGCACAAGGTATTTCAAGAGCTACCAACCATCCTGCTGTGATCCTATACCTTCCTGTCCACGTTCTTACACTGAACCCATCATCACAGTTCAGCTGGGTTCATTCTTTTTGTTTTAATGTAGTGGCTTTAAGCATTTTTAAAAAATTTAGGAATGTTGGAAACTGATCAGCTTTTTTTTTCCCCATATATATACACATGCATGTGTGTGTGTATATATATCTGCCCCAGCAGATTTTGTTTTCCTGTCTAGCTCAGGTAGAAAAAAGTGTTACATCATTTTTCAGAAAGAAAAGCTTTTAAAAACACCAGTTTGGCCATTTGAAATTAGAAAAAGAAATGGAACTGTGGGCAGGCAGAGAAAGAAGTGTTCATCTAGAGTTTGCAACAAAAGAAACTGGCAAAGAGCCCTGGAGTAACAACCATGTCTCAAGAAAGATGCTGTTGATAGAATGGTTCTGCAATCTTCTTCCCAACCAGTGCTACCAGGCAGTACCACCCCAAAAGCAAACCCTTCTCATGCATAAAAATGACATTGCAGGGTCAGTGACATGGATGAACTGAGTCGAAGTGTCTTGTAGACACTGCTGGCTGGACTTATAGGTAGCTGCTGGCAAGATTACAGCCTTATATCTTCTCTCCCAACCCCATAGAAGTATTACAGAGAGTCAAAAAAATTCCTGGGGATGCACATTGACAGAAGAATAATTTGTGTGTGTGCTAATTTGTGCTTTTACACCATTTCTTTTTTCTTACTTTATCTAACTACTGCAATTTTCCTTCTCTCTTCTGTATACTTCAAGAGACAGATTGGACATAAAACCGAGTTTGCAAAAGGATTCAAGTTCTGCCTTGGCTGCATGGCAGATGTCCTGAGCTGATGCTTCATCATGAAGTTCTTACTTTGCACTTTAAGCAAAGCATTAATTATCTTTCTAAATTTCATTTCCAACCTCTCCTGCTTTCTGTCTTAATACAATCTTTTGCCTCTGAAAGGGCAGCATAGCAACAACAGTCCCACCTGGCTTCAGACACCTATGCTTCATTGTAAGCCCACCTTAACATCAAAATTCACAGCTTCCAACTACATTACTCTTCTGTATTTTTTTTTATTTGTATCATTCCAACACATGCCAACCTCTAGCACATAAAATGCTTGGCTCAGAGGAACAGACGTATACAGCTGCACTGTAATTGTATAAAAAAAGCACACTAATAACTCTTCAGTGGATTCAAAAACTCTGCTCATTGCAGGAGTCTGGGCAGATTGGCACATGATGCAAAGGCATAGATTACACAGTGCTTAATGGCTAAAACTGGAGTGCTATATAGCTCAAACACACTCACTTTAATTTCAAGAGAATGAGACTTTTTTCTTCTTCTCAACAAGTGATTTTTAAACAAACATCACTAGAATATTTGTGGAAATCCAAGTGTGCAACATGTAAACACATAGGACTGATGGGAATCTAAGTCTAAGAGATGTGTTCTTTTAGCAAGAGGGAAGAAACACCCTGTGGGAGAAGTCGTAAATAAAAACTTCTCAGTTTTCTAACGCCAATCGCTCATACATGAGTTGAAGAATAATTGTTACTTTTAGAAATTATTTAGCCAGTAATTTTGAAAGTGAGTCCATTTTGAAAAAATAGTGTATGGCTCCTTGGGATTTCAATAACATAGAAGAGAGCAAAATATATTGAAAATATTGTTTCTTTCAAATCATCCACCTAAATATTTTCCTATAAGTAGTATGAAGATAGCTTTTCAATGTTTAAACTGCACAGAATATGCAAGATTTTCTGCATTGTTCATGAACTAAAAACTGAAAGTCATCTTGGAAAGTAGTGTTCTTATTTTGTACAAATATTATCACATTTCAGTACAGAGCTAACATTCACAAAAGCAGGCAGAACTGCGCATGAGCATACCACTCCAGCTTAAAAGCTTTAATTCAGGAAAGTCACTCTGTTGAGGGAAAAAGAATGTAAGCGCTTCCCTGACTAGGAGCATTCACACTGCTTTCCTAAATAAGGGTAGACTGGAGTACACTCTTAAGTGTTTTCCCACACCAAGGGAATATACATCCAATAATTTTATGAATTAATTTTAAATCTAATATAGGGAAACAGGGTTGCGTGCACACCTCCTCTGGATATGCACTCCTCTCTCAGCCATACATGAGCATTTGTTGTCAGCTGTGCATTCAATGGCCATTTTACCCTCTGGGCCACTGCTGATCTCCCTGAAGGACCAGGCTTAGACCAGTCACTGCATGGGCTGATACCCTGAGTGTAGGTGCTGCTCACCGTAAATGCACTGAAGGGTCCAGCAAATCAATAAGCCATAACTTCCCCTGCAAACTGCAGGGCCTGAGCTAGAGGAGACTTTTGGGAAAAGACATAATGGTCCTTCTAGAGCTGTAATAGCAGCCTCATTTTTTCCCATGTGCTGGCAAGTTGGAAAGAGAGAAATCTTTGTGCTGTTTGTTCCGGTCTACTGAGGTAAAGAGGACCTGTAGCCTTGGAGATAACCAAGGTGTACACATTTACAGTGAAGTATCTTTTCTTTTGCAGGTCAGATGTTTGGGAGGTACAGATACTGGTTGCACCAAAGGATGTCAAGTTTGAGAAAGTATCAAATTTGATATAGGTATCTAATGAAAAACAGTGTATGTAAGAAAAGAGAGAATCCATATATATATATACACACGCATATTCCAAATATATTTTTGTCCCCATTGACAATAAACACATTGGCTGAGAATATATTTTCCAGTAACTTTTGGGTTTCTGTAACATTTTCAAACATTCAGGGGACAGTTGGGAAACTAAGCTGATAGACACCAACCTTGAGCTATATTGGCTCGCCACTGATCTCGTGCACCAGTCAAAAAGAATAGCCTGATCCATGTTTTACCCTAGCACATGACTTCAAAAAAATCAGACAAGCATTTCTCATTACACTTATTAAATTGTAGTATGGCTTGTTATTAATTGACTGAGGTAAAACAAAACCCTCTCATTGTAAAACGTAATTATTTAAGCTAAAGTGCTGATGACTTAATATGTCATGCTATAGAATATAATTTCTGCTAAAATGAAAGATAGAAACATCTCCTTTGGCCCAATCACACTGAATTAATTGAACTTGTGACTGGAAAAGTGACACTCGAGAGGAACGCAGGAGATGGGTGCTCTGTTTATCAGTCACCAGCTGTCTACGTTTTCCCTACTCCTATAGAATCGGCCAATCAACCAGCTAGAGCAATACGGAAAGCCTTTTAGCGGATAGGACCATGTCCATGACTACTCAAAGAACAAATCACAGTATTTACCTTCCATGTAGCAGCAGCACAGCAAGATTTGCTTTGCATATGTCCCCAATGGTGTCCGTGGCCTGCTGGGTTTCTTGCAGTTGTTTTCTTTCTCAAGCAGTTTCTGGTTTGCTACTTTAATTTGGAGGGGGAAAGGGCTTCCCATTAGTAAATAATTAATCTCTCTTACTCATATCTTAGATTTATTAAGCGACATTGCTTCACCAAAGAACATTACAAACAACAGGCTAGTTCATCCCATCTGATTTTTGCCATGGAAGAGAAAGCTAGTTCAAATAATCCAGAAATGTGTTGGAGGAGGGAGCTGATCACGGCACTGTCATCCTCCCCTTTGTGTGTAGCTCCAAGGATGGCTGCGTGTGTGAATTCTGCTTGACTGGAGGTCCACTGAGATTTGGGGCTGGGAAGGAGCTCAAGTAAAATGTGCGTCCTGGGCAGCCACAAACCCAGGAGGACCAACATTATATGTGGCATAAATGTCTGACAAATTCACATGGGAATACACATGGAAGTAATGACTTGCCTTAATCAATAGCAGCTGCTAGATTCACTTTTATGCTGTTGTATCTCATCAGGACATGAGGTGTTTTGGTGTGCAATGGGTCCTGCAGGATATGTGGCAAGCAGTGTAGTTTGGGGAAAACATTATAAATGGGACCCATTATAAATGGGTCTCAGTCCCCTCCAAATGCGTCAAAAGTCTGTGAGCTGTTATTACAGTCTCCTAACTTTGACATACTCATAAATTTTTGTGGCTGAGGTGGAGGTGTCTAGGGTTAAATCCACCAGCAACTAATGCTGAGCATTGAGCAGTCTCACCTTCATGCATCTTGTGAGCCAGGCAGAATCCAAACTCCTAAATTATGCATCTAGGCTCCCCTTCAAAATCAGAAAAGATGACTGCCTGAGAATGGCTTGTCACAAGCTGACACACTGAGCCAGGAACCAGTAGGAAATGGTTTATCCAGTTACTCTGTAAGGATTAATTAGCATGGGAACAAGTCCCCAGATCTCCTTTCGTTCCACCAAATGCTTTACCCAAGCGTTAGAGAATAGCTGATTATATTTTTTTCCTCTGCTTTGTTGATTCAATGCCCTTTTCCCCTCTTTTGGTGGTGAATATCCCTCCCCACAGAGGCCTCCTCTGCAGCAAGGGGTTATAAACCAGAGCTTGCCTTGTAAGATAGCGTGAGTCCATGAGCATGTGCTCCAAACTCCAAGTTGGCAGACAAACCTCTGCTTGCACTAGAGTTGGCTGAGAGAGGTGGAGAAGCCGGGGGCTCTGTGTGGAGACAGATATGCTAGGGACACTCGCAATACACACCTCAACTGTAAAACATTTCCACAGAAGCTATCTATCATAGCACGAAGACATGCCCTAACAAAAATTCACTTGCAGAAAGCTGGTGTTCATTAGCATACAACAGGACCAAGACCAGCTGCTGCAGGCACAGCAGAAACCCTCAGAAGATCTCTCCCTCCTCTGTGGAGCTTGGATCTATGGCCACAACTAGTCCATGAGTTCTATGGAGTTCCAGGACAGAGTTGGCCTTATGGAAGACTGAAGGAAGGGCAAGGGAATGAGGCATCCTGAGCACAACTGGGAGTCTGGTAACAAGTACATCATCCGTGTGACAGTATGACCTACAGGTTCAGTTGAAAGTTGATAGCCTTTCTTCCAAGACCTACCGATTCCCCCATGCAGCAGCAACAGCAATGGTTCTTCCAGCATTTACCCCTTTAATTGCTGGAAGCATTAATTCAGGGGCTTAACATCTGGGCATATTCACAATAGACAGCAGTATTAGATCTGTCACAAAAATGTCTGGTGAATCGAGAACATTCATGTGTGAGCACCAAAATGACACTGTCCTCGTTTCCTTATTTTTTTCTCTTTTTATTTTTTTATTTTTTATTTTCGGTAGATGAAGATCATCCAGAATCAACCCAGTAAAAAGAATTGTCATAAAATCTCACACCATTGACTTGTAAATGGAATTGAATCTGTGGAGTCTACATAATGATCCTATCAAAAAGAGAAGGAGCTATCACATTCATATAACAGATGAGATATGAAATGACTACTATGGCAGATGAACACCCCAGAGGTATTTTGCTTTTTTCTACTTACTGCGTTTATATCTCCAGTTTCTCTAATTTTAGTTATTTTTTCCTCAGGTCTTGAGACAAGAACAGAGAGACTTTCTTTTCTTTCTTTCTTTTTTCTTTTTTTTTTTTTTTTTAACAAATATCCTCATACAGAAGTCAATAATATAAATACTTATGTTTCCAAGGTCAGTGCTGGGGCTTTATTAAAACTGATTTTTCACAACGTATTCCTCTGCTGGTGCTTCTGCTGGTGCTGCTAGAAACCTTCCAGTCATTTCCTTTTCCCTGTAACCATCATTTGGGTTACTGAGAAGTTAAAGTACATGCAGCAGACAGGGGCCAAGTACTGACAGGCTCACCTTTCTCACTAAAGAAATTGCCCTGCTTAGTAAAATCAGATGCAAAGCTCTCCTCCCTCCCCTTCTAACCCTCATGCATTCCTTTACATCTCTTACCTCCGTCCCTTTCTCCCTTCTCTCCCAGCCCCCCCGCTCAGCATTTTGATTAGTGACTACTTAAAATAATCAGAACAGCCACTTAACTGGGAGTCTCACACTCACACCTGAAGCTAAAACACAGTGTCATAAAAATGAAAAGTCATCAGAATTGGGAAGACTGCCGTTTGCATGCAGCTGCCAGAAAAATATATTCATACAGCAGTGATTGTGCAGCACTGCTGTTAGTCAGCACGGGCTGGATTAGTACACAGACCCCTCTATCACTACCCTCCAGGGATGCACACCCTGGGTTTAATTAGGGTTTGAGCCTGGTTCTGCTTCAGAGAGATGATGAGTTAAGTGCAGCCCCAGTGTATTGCGCTGGATGACCTCTGTCTATATGGAACATGATCCTGCTGTGGCATACACGACGTGTGCACATCCCACACACATATTCTCCTACTCCTTTTTTGTAAATTGTTGGAAATACTGTAATATACAAGCTGGAGGGTACCGGTTAAACCATGTGCTTTGGACTTATTAAACATTGCTGACCCCAGGGAATGAAACGAGCCAGGGCTTATTCGTAGGAAGTGTTGTTGACACTCTAATTGTATAGAACAATATAATCCAGTGTGAGGTAATGAAGATCTATGGAGAAAAGCAGCCTTTTCCTTTGAAGAGAATGCCAATGTATTTTAATTTTTATTTCATTCACTAACAGGTTGAGAGATGAGAAGCGCAATGTGATCTTCCACCATATTCTACACACTACGTAGGACCTATACATATGTATATCCTGCAAAAACATGTATCAGTAAATAAGGTAAAGATTGGATGACAAACAAAAAGAACAAGCAATTCAGAGTTAAAATTGGTGCTAAATCGATCCTTCATGCCTCTCTCCCATTACACAAAAGAAGGGAAATGTCCCATACTGTGTCCACAGCATTGATAGCAACCTTTGAATTACAGATGGGTACTGAAAGTGCAGTGTATCTAACCTTAATCTTATATAAACTTTTTTATTCTCATACATTGCTTTCTTTTGAAAAGCCCTCAAGTAAGATTCAGCTACCTTAAAGAGCAGCTGTCTCCTATATTAATATATATTTAGAAACCATTCCAAAGTTCCCTGAAGTTAATGGAAATATTTCCATTGTTTTCAGTGGGTTTGGATAAGACTTTTTGACAGTTGTCTAAAAGGAAAGGTTTTATCAACTTTATGTTTATAATTTCTATTTAGATTGGTGATTGAACAAAAGTAGAGACAAAGTAGGAAAGCCTTCCAAAGTGGGAACATAGAAACTTGTGTTACCATAACTTGCTTCCCTCATTCTAGTTTCATCTCTCCTTCCTCAGTATTAGTTCATCACAGGGAAGAGAGATGTAGGCTTTGTGCCAAGGCAGGGCTATATGGAAAAGCACAGCAAAGTAGAAAAATGAGGATAGAAAACAGGCAAAATGCATGTCAACAAGAACAGAATTAAGCATGTGGTTACCGTAAAGACTAATCTACATGACTTTTGCTGTTTTAATCATTGAGAAAATTTTGCCACCTTTGTCCCCTTTTTCATATTAACCACTGTTATCTGTGTGATTTTGTTGAACCTCAGATTTTGCTCATTTTAGTGGTCTCCTTATTACCTGTGTCCCTGTGTGAGCCTTATTCAGAAATAACACAGAAAGGAAAACAGAAAAATGGCAGATTTGAGGAGGCAGGCTGCTGGAGGGAAAACACTAGAAGGGAAGAAGGTATGAGATGGACAATGATCATCAAGAGAAAAGCATGGAAATGTTTGCTTACCTATAAGCAAGAATCAAAAATTCCCCGAATCACAAGTTACCTTACGAACATAGGAAGTTTGACTATGGGGCTAGGGTTAAATTCAAATCTGGTTAAAGACTGAGGGGAAAAACCTTAAAGAGCTCCACTCCTGCTAAGGTTGAGAAGATCACTCTGAAGTCTGAGAAAGTAGACTGCAAAACGAGAATGAAGAAGCAGAGAAGGAAAGTGTAGTATGACTTGTTTAATGAAGGAATGGGGTTTTAAAGCCTGGTTTTCATTTTGCTGGCTCCCAACAACTCTCCCCATAGGAGGAGAGAGAGGAGCTGGAAAGTAGTTCCCATCACTTCTTTCTCCAGCAACTTTGGTATCTGCTTACTATGGACTTTGCAGCCTTCACCCAATAACTGCACTTAGCTTCCATGGAGGATCTCCTGGAGCCTCTTCCTCATAACACAGAGCCCAGAGGGCTGACTGGTGGCCCCTCAAGTCTTCACTAGCCAAGCTGGCACCTGCTGGGCAGCAAGTGGCAACCGTGCTCCTTCCAGCCCTCCGCCTGGGGGAAGCAAGGGGAAAATCATTGTGCTTGCCACCATGACGGGACTCCAGGATGGTGGAAGATGTGAGCAAGATTATACAAGCCTCATACAAATTTTATTATCATTTAAATATGTATTTAGGGATTGCTCTGCATGTGACTTAGTCATCTCAGTATATGAGAGGAAGCACAGGTAGAAAAGGACCCTATGCACAGGCACAGAGTCTGCTCATGCACTGTGTATCATGGCATGAGACCGAGCCTTGCATCCATCTTTCTGCTCTCAGATTTTGGTAGGTGTTGTTTTCTGACCCAGTTCTCAATGACAATGGAGATTCATGCTCTTTATTTAAAGGGGCAACTGGCCCTTCTTGAGTCTATCTGATAACCCTTAGTGTCTGATCATTTCACACTCTGATGAAAGACAAATCTCTTTTTCCTTCATCGGAAAATATATACTCGATTAATATGCATTGCAAGCTATTTTTCCAGAAGCAAAAGACCTAATTCTTCACTGATTTACACCTTGCAACAATTCTAAAGCCAGAGGGTTGACGATTTTGACAGGCACAGAGGAAGAAAGAACTTGGTGCAATATAGTAGTTAGCCCAGGTCCAGTCCACACCTACCTTTTTCATGCATGAGTCTAAGTGAAAACATCAAGAAACTCCTGGTTTGGGTTTTTAAGAGAGGAAAGACCCCTGAAAACAGTGAGAAAAAGTTCTCACAGAAACCTGACCTTGGCTCTTTATAAGGAGAAATTTACATTTATATTCCAATCATTTCTTACCAATATAATGTGGGCTGCAGGTTCCTCTCTTTGACATGCTGATGTTGTCTCCAAGCGTGTTGTTCTGAGCAGAATTGCCTCATCTTAACTCATTCAGATGTCCTTCCTGTGAGTCAGAATCATGAGCACATTGCTTGACAACTCCAGTCTTCCTGCTTCTTCCCCAACAACACAGCAGTGATACACAGCCTCTGTCAGAGGACAGTGGTGACTGTGCAGACGGAGGTGGAGGGGGAAGTCATGTGGACAGCAAAACTATATACTTTGTCACTTCACAAGACTTGCTGTATTCTATTCCTTCTGCTTTTGTATGCCTTTGTCCCACCTTCCATGGTCTAGACCTAAATAATATTTTCTGTTCTTGATTGGGTATAGTCTGCAGGTAACAGGTAAACATTCACGGAGCTGCTCATTCGTAGCTCATCCGCTCACACTGGGTTTTCAGTGCTTTCTCACGGGAGCACTTTTGAGAAGTCTTTCTCACACCTTTATCTCTAAATGTGTTTTGCTTGTTGAAGAGGTTCAGGCAGGGCAGGTCTTAGTGGTAGTATCTTTGTGTGGAGGAAGAACTGCACCACAGCTAACAATAAGCACTTCTTCAAGAGCTAATTGAAGATAGAATGTATAACACCATCTGTAACCAGCCATCTGCTGATTTCCAATAACACTGCCTTCCACACCACAAGGAGGGGAGGAATTTATAGAATAGCAATCTAGTTTGAACAATCTGATTTGGATAAAACACTAGTCCCTCTTTGCCACCTCCTCAGCCATTATCCGTATTCAAACTGTGCGAAACCACAGCTCTTGCGAGGCTTTAAAAAAATGCTATCAGACTATGAATAATAATGATGATGATAATCAGAAACGTATTTATTAGTTACCTTTGAACTTTCAGATTCCAGTCAGACAAGATGCAGGAAACTACAATCTCAGGAGAGTCTTTTTTCACAGAAATGGCAGACCAGCTTTGCGTTCCCAGGGGATAGTGCTAGCAGAGATAAGTATCTAAAGTTGGCAATGATTATCTGAGTTGAACTTCCAAACCTTTTGCAGTTTGCCATGATTCCCTATGCCTTCTCTTACTAATACATGAAGGGAGTGTAAATTAATGACCACCAACCTGTCAGCTGTGAATCAACAATATATTTTACTCACAGGAATGCAAACCCAAAACAAATCCCCCTCAAACGCCAGTGCTTTCTGATGTGCTCTCATAACATAAAAAACATCTGACATTGTTTTTGCCACATATCATTAGTGAAATTTGAACCTGTGCTGAATCCTCAAGCAGCCTTTCCTTTAAACTATGAGAGAACATTAGCAACTGCATTTGGTGCCCTTGCAAATACAGTCAGAGAATGGTGACATGGACAGACCTTCACTTTTACCAACACAAATGGCACCAACTATAATAAATATGAGGAGTGATTCCCAAACCGAAGACTGGTAAATAGTTACCCAGCTGCTACAGAAATAGCAAGATAGATTTTTTTTCTTTAAAGAAAAGAAATTAAATGAAATGGATATTAGCTGGAAACATCTGTGTTCACCACAGAGCAAAATGCATATTCAGCAGCCAGTTTATTGGCTCTTTAGAGGATGTGAATGGTGCATTGTAAATAATGACACGCCTGTAATAAATTCCCAGTAAAAAAGAGAGGGGGACTGAGCCTGTTCCTCCCACAATTCACATTTCTGGGTCCCTGCTGTGAGTGATGATTCACAGCAGTCACAAATTCCTGTTTTCAAAATGCTATTGTATACTCCAGGGCTTTCATTAAGTTTTACACTAGCAAGGGAAATTTAAAACTTGAGAGAGAGAGAGAGAGAGAGGCTCTGTGGTGACATTCATTTAACACTCACTGTACTGCACTGATAGATGTGATAGGATGGTGCATGTCAGAAATCAGTCTGTGTTGCTTTCTTTAAATGTAAAGAACGGTGCGTGAAACCCTGACAGTGTATAAGAAACAATTCAAAACCCACCAAAATTGTGACTTGACAGCTTTTGTGTTTTGGAGGTGTATAAAACATTGCATAAATGTATTGGGCTTCAGCATTTAATTTGTGTTCCTACGGGACAAGCAGCTGTCTTAATTTCCTTCCTGACGCAAGTATATCAGGTCTGTGAGTGTTATGTATAAAAGATGTACTGCTCCAGCCTTACGGTTCCAGGATTGAGCTGCTGAAAAGAAAGATCTCACTGCAGAGAATATACCTTTTCCTGTCAAAGCTGGGTATCAAGATGTGCAGATGAATTTTTGTACCCTGACCAGGGAATTCCTAGAACATCATTCTGGTGCATGGTGTTCCAGGATACTCCCCTCCACTGGGCCTTTCACCTCCAGGACATGGTTTTAAATTCAGTCTACATCATTTCAGCCAAACGGTTGTTCTACAGCTGCAAAGCACACTAATGAGATGAGTTTTTGGCAGACTCGCAAAGTTCTCAGTGCCCAGGGTTACACATGTTGTACGCTGTCTGCTGGCTACTTCTGTTTGCACTTAAGAAGGCATTGTAAGATTTTTTTTAGCAGAGAATATATTGCCCAGTAGCTAAAATATTATACAAGCTTCTTCTCACACTAGCAAATTTGCCATAGCCCATCCATTTACATAAGAGGCATCCTTATTCTTGGCTAAATTAAGGGCAGATTTTCCAAGAACTGCGCCAAATTATGCTCCACTTTTTTTTTTCCTTAACCAAGTGAAATTTCATCTTTTCATTGGGATTTCTCAAGCAAAGACAAAATGATTGTCTTTCATATGGCTGTAGTATGTTTCTCTCTTCTTTTTTGCCCTGAAATTTAAAACCTTCTATCACAATTTTTAGCTGTATTTACTGATTTCAGAGTTTCATATTGAAAGCTGTAGCCTATGCAGGTATGAGGACATAAGAGCATGAAATAAAAACACTTCATATTCTACCTAATAAAAGTCTGTAACACTTCATCAACATCGCAGGCTTATTAATTTTAGGGTCATTTTAAGACTGAATTTGTGAAATTTGCATCATTTTCCACTTGCATCCAGAGGTTGGTGTAACTCTTGGAAACAGACCCTTTACATTTAATTAAAACACTAGTAAAAATGAAAATATTGTTGCTTTTCCCTCCCCCATCCTTTACACTGTTTGTTCTTTCAAAAAGTAGGCAGAAGTTTAACGCAGTTGCTGGTTGTGTCTGAGTTTTCATTTTAAAAAATATGAATAAGGTAGGAAGATGTTTAAAACATTTAGTCAACTGATGGAATTGCTCCACAAGCACCAGGCTGCAAGACTTCAGGCTAGCACCTACTCGATTCTATCCCAGCTCAACAACTCCTTGCTTCCCCATGCAGACTGAGACTATCCAGCCCTGCACCTCACCCTGCCCTGAACCAACAGCCTGGGAGCCCGCACCGCAGGGTTTGTAGCTCCGTATCAGTTATTTAATTTTCCAGGGAGTACCACTTTATCTTTCTCAGAGGCTGCTGCCCGCTAGCCAGCTGCCATTTTGGGGAGCAGTGCTGGTGCAGTGTGCTGCGCAAGAATCAAACCCTGAATGCTCTCAGAAAAGCTGCTATTTTTGGTTCTGCTCTTCCTTTTTTTGCTCACCTGAGGAACTACAGCTATTCAAACTGATTGCCTCTGCCTGCTCGAGGTAGAGAAAACATTTTTTTTTCTTTCTGGGGTAGGAGGAATTGCACGATGTCAAGGCACTTCTGCCAGCAGGCAAAAGGTCAGTGTGTCAGTGCCCTAGCTCTTCAGTCTGTTTGCATGAGGGCAGTGCAGCAGGGAGCCTAGATACTTTCTGATACTGTGGCCATGTTGAAGTAACTAGGATGGGGAGATTCCTGCAGTATAGGGTTTGTCTGGGGGCTTTTTCTTACTTCATTTGTTTGTGAGGTAGATAACTTGAATTTCCAAAATGAGTTGGTGTTAAAAGCCACGTCCACTGACAGAAGATATATTAAGCTGGTTTGCTAGGTATGCTGATAGCATTAGTTTTCCAAACCAATATTCAAACTGGGACATATTTTTCAGAAAGTTGTTGCTTTGCAAGACCCCTGAGGTAGAATAATGTAAACTGCTAGTTGCCCTTTCTATCAGTAAAAAAATGGACTGATACCTTTTTGGTGATACTCAGAGATCTACAGCAAAAATCACCAAAAGTGACTTTTCCTTGAACTTAGTATTTGTAAGAGATGTTTTGTTTTATTTCTAAATTTTGATAGGCATCTCTCTTCTTCCATAAAATACCATAGTAATCAGGTTCATCTGGAGCTCTCAAAGATGAAGAGCTCAGATTTTAATGTGGCATCATTGGCAGGAGAAGACTTTCTCTTGGGAATTTTGCTGGTATGAGAAAGCCCAAGTCTTTTGAATGCCATGATATACTCCAAAACACATTTCCTTGACTTTTGTGATAATAGGAGCTGATGCAGGTCCAATTGGGAAAGAGCATCACTGCAAGTTAAGATGGGAAAACTGGATTTGACAGAGCAAGTATTGTCTGCTAATTTAGCAGATAATGTCCTTGCATAGGCAATGCAAAGCAAATACATGTGTGCATTAAGAATCTGAAACAAATGAATTAATGTTCCTTTCTTCAGATCCTAAGCACTGGTTATATGCTCATTTTAAGCTAAACCATTTTAAAACATCCAGTATTTAAGAAGCGGCTCAATGCAATAAGGATGTTTTCCAATATTACTTTTGAAATATTATTGGATTATATTTCATACAAATAATTCACATATTTGCTCCCAATTCTAGGAATTTTTTCTTCCTGCCTCAAGGTGACTTTGAACCTCATCACTTTACAGCAGACTTCAGAGGTTTTCATCACCCTGTTTGCAAAATATCCTGATGTGGTTAATCACATCAGGGACAGCTGTCTCTGGGGTGCCCTTTTTGATACTGGGATGGAAAAAGCCTTTACAGACCCTTCCTTTGGGGCTCCAAGCACAAAATCAACCACTGACATATGCCCTGCAGAGAGAGGAAGCCAGTAAAATGATATCACAGCTATTAAATGGGTTCAACTATTTTTGTCTTTTTTTTTTTTTGCTATTCCAATAAATTTTTTGGAACCTACCCCACCGTCATTGATTCTACCCCAAGAGAAGGAAGCATAAAATCAGTCACTGTGAGACTCTGAAGCATTGCACAGCAAACTGCTTTCATCTCCCAGGAGAAACTGAAATATGTTCCCAAATAGAGGACTTAGAAACTTTTCTTTAAATTGCAAGAATGTGAATTATTCCTGTTAGAGACAGAGCATGAGAGAGAAGTGAGAAGAGTAGCTGCAGTTTCTCATCACAGCCCTATTCTTCCCTTCACCACTTATCAACATGTAAACTTTGTTTTCTCAGGAGTAATGATTTTACAGCCACTAGGGACAACAGGAATTGTCAGATAAGAGACTCATTACACATCAAAACAGCCAAGTCTGACAAGATCGGAACAAAATTCAGGAAGAGTGAGTGGAATTTTATATGGTTATGTTTTGCTTAAAAGTGGCCACTAAACAATAATATAATGTGTTGGATTTTTATTTAAACCCTATGCTCATGGTACTCTTTTTTTCACTTCTTATCACAACTGAAGGTTCAGTGAAAAGAGAACCCTGCATTCAATGCTGCCACCTCATTTTCAACGTTAGGGGAGAAATTTAGAAGCAGAGAAAAGTTCACATCTAAACTTTGTGTCTCCTGCTTATCTCTCACTACATGCCACCACACATTGCAAAAGGAGGTAGCTGGCAACAAGTACGTGTAGTTTTCAGCTACTGTATAATGGATTTTGACACAGGCCACAGTGGTGATGACCTGTGTGAAGTGGACACCTGTTATGAAATCTCATATGATTTTGCAAAAAGCTCATGATAAATGTTGTCAGTTGAACAGTCAAGCTCTACAGGCCATGAATTCCCAATGGATTTCTTGGTTGTGACTATTTGTACTGGGATACGTAAATTGTGAAACAAAATCCAGATGATAGCCAAATTCCCGCTTCTTCTCTGCAGTGTCGGAAGTCACACAAAGAGGCTGAAAAAGGTCCCTGAACTTTCAGCTGTAAAGAAGTTTGCACCAATGCTATTGACTGAGGGCAATTTTGGGGGGTCATAAATTGATGTAAATTAAAATCTTGCTTTGGAGTCTTAACACTGGCTGGATTTTCTTAGTGGTAACTGCCATGTATATATTAGCCAGTAAGGGTAGCAAGGTCCTCATGTTCATAATAAATTTTCCATCTGTTCTGAGAGCAAAAACCCTCAATATTTATTTGCACAGAGAAAACACAGGTGAGCAAACCGGAAGAACTATCTTTTTCTCTTTGCTTCCATCCTTCGTCCTTCCTGGATGTCTGAGATGCAGTAGGTTCACTTCAAACGTTCTTCAGCTGGTTGATTACTATAGAACTTTCTTTGTAAGTCAGCTCCACTTTCACGATGGTTTCCACTGTGCTGATGCCAAGTGAACATGGAAACCACAGTGACCTTGAATGACTGCTGGAGAGGCCTAGGAGGCCATTTCCCTATTTGGTACATAGTATTTACTAAAATGAGTGAATCTTATAAAAATGAGCAGTAGTGCAGGGCCCTGCTCAATGTATGAGCTTATAAAGCAGGATGAAATGCAATAATTCGGCAACTTTAAGGACCATGGATGCAAAGCTTAAAGTAGATCAATATAGCAGTATGAAGTCTAAAGTAAATACAGGGAACTTCTACCACCCCATCTACTGATCAACTGTGATACAGATAAACTGTTAATTTGCCTTCCACAGTCAGTTTGAGTAGGACTGACACCCTCTCTGTCTCATATTTCAGTGACAGCCAGTGTAAATGTTGAGTGTAAAAACCCAATTAAATGCTTCAAGCCCCATATTGTGTGCAGATGCGCACAAACCCTAGTTATTTCTTTCTTTTAGGGATGTGGGCTGCATGGGCAGTATTTTCAGGACTGTGTCTAGTTCATGCTTTGCATCTCAACCAGCACTTTTGATCCTGAGACAAGGAAGCAAAGACTGACAAGGAACCTGGTCACGAGAAATAAATAAATGTTTGCATTATTTGTGTATAATTACATTTCCCATGTAATGTTGCCACAAGCTTATTTCCAGGGACATTCCATAAATTCAGAGAAATGGCTTAACCAGGAGCAGCACTCCATTATGAGCTGTTACATACACTGAAGAGTCTGAGCATGAACAGATATAGATTCTCTCAGGTGGTTACAATCATTATATGCATAACCTATTTCTATTCATTTAATCCAACAGACAAACCATGCTGTGTGCCATAGCCAGAACTAGAGACAGCAAAAGGCTCCCAGAGACAACAGATACATCTAGAGATGGGGAAACCCAAACAGGGTTCAGATGGACAGCTTCCACTCCAGAGTTTTAGAGCTAAAGTTTTATTTCTTTCATAGCATAAAGTCAATAATAATAACAACTACAATAGCTCAAGAGATAACACTACCATAGCCAATAATATATCATACAGCACCAGCCCATCCTCAACCAAATTGGCTGGAGCCTTCGGTATTTCTTTAATTATTTTCTGATATAAGTTTGGGCTCTTGACTGGATGAAAATGATAAGAAGGTTTGTTTCAGTTCAACAAGTGGCTCCTATTCCAACTATGCAATTTATCGTCAGAATAAAGATTATTTGCTTTCAGCTATGAGTAAAATAATAAATCATTCACTGTTTTCTGGACATGTAACTGCAAATTCCTTTGTTAAACCTATTTTCTTGCCAGTTGCACTATGAATTATAGATTAATTACTCAATAATAGTTTTGAAGGTGATACCTGAATGAGGATTCAGACTCTCACATTGCTGAGTGAAGTCAAACACATGTTTGGTTTCAGTCTGGTTTTAGCATATGAGCCACTCTATAAAGGGATCATAAAACAAAGTACAACATGACAACCATGGATACCACTGATGATCCTTGTGCAAAAAGAGACAAGATGAAGGAGTATCTACCATGGAGAACCAGGTGGAGAGGTCCTTATAGGTGCTTGGTCTTCTGATTCAGGCACATCTGCTCAGGTGGATTTATTACTTTCCACCAATGACAGCCTGAACCACCAGGCTCACTGACATCAACATGAGTCTTTCTGCTGACTTCAGAGCATTAGAATCAGATTCTGAAGGTGGATACAAGTCTTTCTATTAGCATCACTAGATGTTAGGTAGAGAATATATTTGAAGAGCTGGACCTAATTGATTACACAAGGTTTAACTTCTACAAAAGTCTTAACTGCTCTTTGATATATTACATGGTGGGTTGTTTTTACAATGTTTATTAATTTAAAATCTGAAACTTATAAGTATGTAAACGAAGTACCAGTAGAAGCTAACCTAAAGGATTCATAAGATTGATAATATACTGAAAAATAAAGGAGAAAATTGGTTCATAGTTATTATAAACATATAAATTATTATCTCAATCATTCATTTTGATCATTCAGGAGCGTAAGAACTTTTAGGAAGCAAGTTTAGAAGGTTGTATATGGAAGCCTGACCAGAATTAGATCTTAGAATTTAGCCTAATAAAATTAATTGATTGGAGAGTGTAAGATAACATAAACATCGTTAAAGTCACAGTTTACTATTGGTATAAAATTTCCCAGTGGGCAAGGTCACCATATTAGCTCAAATTGCAAAAAATCTGACCTTGTCCTCGTGGTACTAATTGCATACTTGTTTAACATTGTTATGATGTAGAACTCCAGTGACAGCATTCACATACCCTTAGAAATGAGGTAAAAAATAGTTTGATGTTTACCACACAATACTGAAAATAGTCAGAAAATCCTTACATGAAGCATCCACCAATTCTAGATTGGTTTATATTGTGTATTAATAAAGGGGAGAAGGATGAACTGTGTCTTCTGTGTCATTGATCTTTAGAAATGCTGCACATAAGTTGTTAAAATATTTAAAAACATATCTTTACTAAATGACATTACTGTGATGACTGGAATGGGATTTCAGAGATTTCTCTAAAAGCGTTATGACAACAGCTCTGAAAGATGCTGACGTGAACCTCCAAATGTGTTGAAAAGCACTTAGGACCAGGATGACTGCTGGATGCTAGCCTTGTCATGGTTTCTCTTCATATCACCCATCCAGTAACTAGGATCCGGCAAGTTCAGGCTATCTGTTTTATCATAGATCTAATTTGTACAAACTGCATGAAGAAAAAGTGCCTGAGTTTCCATTTTCTGGAGTGCTCCAGCCATTGGCACTATGCCTGCTCCAGAATGCTCCTGTGTATAGCAGTGGCCAGGGCCATTCAGAGAAGCCTTTCAGCTCTTGAGTGCATGTAAACGTTTTTGAGTATGTTGAAACTGCCTCCACACCATACAGTTTATCCTACATTAAGTCCATTTTATACACGGTGCTTTTCTACTGCTATTGGCATTTCGACGGGATAGTACACTAAAATATGCACGGGTTCATGCTAAGCCCAGCCCATTCATGTTGTCTCTGCTGAAAAGCAAGAAGTCTCCACAGCTATAATACTCCAGCACCTTTTTCTAACCCTTTCAAGCAATTAGATCTCAGAACTTTTTAATAGAAGTGGCATAACCTGCCTTGCCCACTTACCTACGTACACACACTCTTCACTCTCTGTTAGTTTGGTGCTTGCTGGTCATAGGTAACAGAAAGCATCTCATGCTTCCAGCATATGGACAGTAAACTCCTGTTTACCTTCAGGCAGCTTACCTTCAGAGATCCCCATAAACATTGAATTGTCATCAAAGACCTTGTAGATGCGTTTTGCAGAGAAAGGCTTTAGAAGCAGGTAGTCTTTGCACTTTCAGATTCAGTTTCAAATAATAAGCTGAGGAGAAAATAGCTGTTGGTAGCTCTAAAATGAGGAGAAAAGAGTCTGAGAAACATCAGCACAATTTTGGACAACTTCCAAGAAGAAGTAGGACATGTAAGTCCTTTGTGAGTTTGGACAAGGTAACTGCTGCATGCTGCATACAGGCTGGTTTCCAGTTCCAATATTCATAGGAACATTAAATAATCAGGAAGAATTTGTGCTTAGGATTGAAGTCTTGGCCACTTTTCACATTCACACGAAGCAACATAAGCTGGCTGGACTTGAACCATTTGCAATACCTCAGTATTCCTAAAGGGAACAGAGGCTTTAAGTAGGCTGGAGAAGACCATCTATGAACAAGAGGCAGAGTAAATCATATATTCTGACTAGAGAAACTCATATCAGGTGGTTAATAATCAACTTTGGTCAAGACCCAAGGTTCAGATCTAAGCTTTACTGTTGCAAATGTGTTGGTTTGTCTCAATATATAAAAAAATTAATGGACATATGAATCCCCCACACACAAATAGCTATTCCTTGCCATTGGGTTTTAGCTGCACAGTGTTTAGACAGTGCATATCTCATTGCAGACTTCATAGTTCCTAGTTTTTGCAAGAAGATCTTAATATTTCATGTTGCTTTCACAAGTCCTAGCTCTCACCTTGTAAATGCATGTGCTATACCTACCTTTATGTTCACATGTGCATCCACAGAGTGGAGTCAAACTACTCACTGGGGTAAAATTAAGCACATTTGCAAGTGAGGGTAGGACTATTTTCGACGAGCAATGGACAGCATACATAATCATTCTGTGTGTGCCAAAGAACAAATGCAACAAGTAGATTATGCGGGAGGACCTTTCAAGATGTTATATTCTTCAAATCTGCTGCTTTTACAGAAAGCCACAAGCTAAATATTACCCCTGACTGTCCAGGCATTTGAACAGTCCTTCAAAGTTCAGTGAGCCTCAGAGCAAGCAAGCAAGATCTCTACACCATACAATTTTACTTAGTAGCTCAGAGTTTGCCCTTTCATTATTATGAATAGAGTTATTTAATAGAAAGCAAACGTATCTGTGCTTTGCATAACCAATGCAATGGTATGGCTGCTGCTCACAAAATTTTCCAGCCTGAAAACAAATCCTGACCACTTCACATATAGTCATGGCTGTACCTACCCAGAAAATCTCTGAATAAAATGAGTCCCCATGCTGGGGTAGGAGGGCAGATGCACATTATGATTATAAGGCAGGGAGAAAATTTTTGATGTGGCAGACTGTAGAAGCTGAGGAAGGGCAAGCAAAGGCATTAATGTGTGAGCATGTCTTTGAAAGTATCTTCCTATTGCAGAAGAGCCCAGTATAAATTATTTCTCCCACTGCAATTCCCAGTCAGGTCACCTGGGCCCTCGTTAGCACCCCAGCTTTTTGTGCATTGAGTGCAACTGCATTGCTGTGACACCACGGCAGGCTGTCTCTCATCAGCCCCTGCTGTGATCCTCCTAACGCTTTCACTCCAGGGAGTGCTTCCCTGCTTGATGCTGCTAGCAGATTAAAGCTGTTCTAATTTTCCATCCTAAGCCAAATAGATGCATAAGCAAGCTGTTGGATTGTTTTGCTATGAGCGTAGTAAACCATCAGCCTGCTTCCCGCTCCCCCCTTCCCCAGCATTCATACTGGTGGACATTTGCAAGTAAAATGGGAGGTGGAGGGCAGAGGTGAGGTTAAAAGACATGATAGACAAGGAAGAGTTCCAGGAATATTTTTCTGTGAAACCCTATTTTTCAAGCTACTCTCCTGACTTCTATCTCTGTGTTAGTGTCAGGAGATGACTTGAAAATTAGGGAGTCTTTTTCTAGGATCAGAAAAGTCATCAAGATTCATTGGATCAGAAGAGTCTTTAAAATCCAATGTTTTTCAGAAACAGGCTGAATGAGCTCAGTAAAGATTAGATGCCAGTCCAAAAATACAGTGCAATACAATTTATTTTTATATGCCATCCTTCATACAAAGTACCACAAAACACTTTAGAGAGATGGAGAGATAATGCTTTACAGAGTTAGGTACAGCGACTCCCAGACAGGCAGAAAAGGAAAATGACATATGGAAATAGAGCAGAGTAAAAGGGAAAGCTGAAATTTAAAACCAGTAAAGATGCAAGTAAGTATCCTCATGGATGAGTCACCCTGAAAGGACTGCGGAAGGATTCAGTGTCAGGGTAAGGGAATGATAAGTAGAAATTAGTGCTGAAAAGTAGACTGGAAAACAGGGGGCAAAACTAAGAACACTTTCACTCAGCAACATGCAGTAAGAGGAAACAACACGGGGGTTCCTGGCTGTCATTAAAGGCTGAACAATATTTTAACAATGCCTAGTCTTTTTGACTATCCATGGGAATTAATCCCAGGAAGAGCTCTGCATACCCCAAGATTTCTTCTTGCTTCAGAAATCAGTCCGTTTGTGATATGAGGATACTGTGACTCCTGCAGACTTCAGGGGCATTATCATCATCAGTTTGAGGATGCTGCTATCAAATGACATGGAGATGGCTTTGTCTGGGGCTACAGGAAGAAATCCTTGCATGTGCACAAACAGGCATGCCCACAGACATGCACAAAGTTTACCTAAGAACCTCTTTAAAAATACATTACTGGGTTAAAGTTTAAACTGCATTTGATGATTCTGCAGTAAATTGAAGAGCTTGAGGGTATTTGTTTGTTACAGGGGAGAGGGGAGCAGGTGCTGTGTATCTGGAAGTATTACCTTTCCCGGAGGATCTCTGTAGCCGGCTGGAAGATGAAAAGGCGCAAGCTGCAGATGAGTCAGGACTGGAGAAAGGAAAAAAAAAAAGGAAAAAAAAAAAAAGATTTTTTTTCCAAAATAGGATAAAAATATGCTAAATCTATTTTACGTTGCTGTGATTTTGTCACTGCTGGCCTTGGCGAGCTTTTCTGGCTCTAACAGACTTGATTATTGTTTCTGAGAGCACGTGGATGGCATTGCAGCAAGCATGCAGCACAGTCTTCTTTGCCTGGATAGAATAGGCGCTGGGCAGTGGGTTATCACATTCCTCATATCATTCAAGCCTTGCTGCAGTGATATGTCATTATGTATACTTAATTCAAAGACGTGAAGCTGGAAAAATCACCAGTGCTGCTGCTGTAATAGAACAACATCCAAGCAGCCAGTCTCTAGTAAAAAGTGGGTGAGATAGTTCCGTTATAAACCTCAGCTTTTTTCAAGGCTTATTTTGTTTTCCTATTCCAGCTAGCAATGAGCTGAACCATACAGAATATCAGTGTGAAAATTTGGGCCCTAGTTGTTCATGAACGTGCCCTTACATGCCTGTATAAACCCACCAATTCCGGATTCCCTGTCTCTGGCCAGATTCCACCGCTTTGACTCATTCTACAGTAACATCAAGTATTATTATGAGTAATATGTCTACTCTAGTGTTTTTCCTTGTTTCTTGTGTTGTTTTTTTTTTTCTTTTCTTCACAAATCTGTCATCTGATGAGGTATCTGCCTGTCAATGTACATCCAGGTCAGTTCCCTGTATTTACTAAAGAAACGTCAACTACCACCACAGCACCACAGTTTCTCCCCCTCTTGCAACCAAGACAGTTAAGTTAAAAACATATGAAAGGGAGAGATTTTTTTTTTGCTCATCATTGTTTGTACTTTTAATTTTTTACACGTCATTAGTGGAACATTGATAGAATATTTTCTAATGTATTTTAAGAAATACAGGAGTTGTGCTGGTTTTAGGCTCTAGCCTAGTTAAGACTTCTTGCAATACCACACACAGTATATCGAGGTTGCATTGGAAGATCACCAGTGCAAGATTATGCAAAACTCACTATCGCATATGTATTTTTATAGTATGGTCATGAATTAAAATTGTACATTTTGGCTACGAGTGAGAGTCTCTCTGGGAATCATAAAATCATAGAATGGTTTGGGTTGGAAGGGACCTTAAAGCCCATCCAGTTCCAACCCCCCTGTCAGGGGCAGGGACACCTCCCACCAGCCCAGGCTGCTCAAGGCCCCATCCAACCTGGCCTTGAACACTTCCAGGGAGGGGGCATCCACAACTTCCCTGGGAAACCTGTGCCAGTGTCTCACCAACTTCCTAGTGAAAAATTTCTTCCTAATATCTCATCTAAATCTTCCCCTTTCCAATTTAAAGCCATTCTCCCTCGTCCTATCACTACATGCCCTCGTAAAAAGTCCCTCTACAGTTTTCTTATAGGTCCCCTTCAGACAGGGGAAAGCCACTATAAAGTCTCCCCAGAGTCTTCTCCAGGCTGAACAACCTCAACTCTCTCAGCGTGTCCTTATAGCAGATAATCATTGCGGCCCTCATATGGACTCATTCCAACAGTTCTATATCCTTCTTATGTTGGGGATTCCAGAACTGGACACAATGCTCCAGGTAGAGTCTCACCAGAGCAGGATAGAGGGGAAGAATAAACTCCCTCGCCCTGCTGGCTACACTTCTTTTGATGCAGCCCAGGATACAGTTGGTCTTCTGGGCTGTGAGTGCACATTGCCGGCTCATGTTGAGCTTCTCATCAATCAGCACTCCCAATTCCTTCTCCACAGGACTGCTCTCAATCATGTCATCCCCCATCCTGTATTGAAACTGCTGATTGCCCCAACCCAGGTGTAGGACTTTGCACTTGGCCTTGCTGAACCTCATGAGGTTCACACAGACCTACTTCTCCAGTTTGTCCAGATCCCTCTGGATGACATCCCATCCTTCTGATGTGACAACTGCCCCACTCAGCTGCAAACTTGCTGAGGGTGCACTTGATCTCACTGTCTATATCGTCAATGAAAATATTAAACAGCACTTGTTCTAGTACAGACCCCTGAGGGACACTGCTTGTCTCTGTCTAGACATTGAGTCATTGACCATTACTCTCTGAATGCAACCCTCCGACCAATTCCTTATCCACCAAACAGTCCACCCATCAAATCCATATCTCTCCAATTTAGAGAGAAGGATGTTGTGGGGGACCGTGTCCAAGGCTTTACACACGACCAGATAGGTTACAGCCATTGTTTTTAACCATGTCCACTGCTGCAGTCACCCCATCATAGAAAGCCACTAGGTTACTCAGGTAGGACTTACCTTTGGTGAAGCCATGTTGGCTATCTCAAAACATCTCTCTGTCCTCCATGAGGTTTAGAATAGCTTGTAGGAGGATATATTCCACGATTTTCCCAGGCACAGAAGTGAAGCTGACAGGTTGCTAGTTCCCAGGGTCCTCCTTTCTACCCTTTTTAAAAAATGGGCACACTGTTGTCTTTCTTCCAGTCACAAGGGACTTCCCCTGACTGCCATGATTTTTCAAATATCACGGACAGTGTCTTGGCAACCACATCAGCCAATTCCCTCAGGAGCCTAGGATGCATCGCATCAGGTCCCATAGACTTACATATGATCAGCTTCCTCGGGTGGTCATAAACCTGATCTTCCCCCACAGTGGGAGGGGGTTTACCCCCCTGGTCCCCATTTTGTTGCCCATTGACTGAGGAGGGGCAGGAGAGTGTCTTCCAGTGAAGTCTGAGGATAAAAGCTGTTGAGTCCCTCAGCCTTCTCTTTGTCTGTTGATACGAGGTCACCATTTTCATTCATCAGTGGGGGTACACTTTCCTTAACCTTCCCTTTCTGGTTGACATACCTATAGAAGCCCTTCTTGTTATTCTTTGCTTCCCTTCAGCTGCAGCTGCTCCTTGGCCTTTCTGACCCCATACCTACTCTTTCCAGGTTCCCTGTCCCTGCTTGCACTGCCTTTCCTCTTGCTCTTCAGTTTGAACAGCAGGTCTCCACTCAGCCACACTTGTCTCTAACCTCCCCTGCCTGATTTCCTACATCTAGGGACCGAGCGCTCTTCCGTTCTCTGGAAAGCATCCTTAAATATTCTCCCTGAGGACTGTTTCCCAGGGGTCCTACTGACTAACTCCTTGAAGAGATGGAAGTTTGTTTTCCTAAAATTTAGGGTCCTGACTATGCTCCTCGCCTGTCCTGTATCCCTCAGGACCTTGAACTCCACCAGTGCATGATCACTGCATCCCAGGCTGTCTCTGATCTTGATGTCACTGATGAGCTCACTTGTGCTGGTGACCATCAGATCTAGTATTGCAGCCCCTCAGGCAGGGGTGTCTATTACCTGCTTTAAGAAGTTATCTTTAATGTAGTCTAGGAGTCTCCTGGATTTCCTACAGCTTACTGTGCTGCTTTTACAGCAGATTTGTCCATGTGCCTTTTAACTAAGTTGTGATTTGTTTTATTAGCTTTGTATTTAACTTATTTGGTAAAGTCTCCTGAGAGATCAGCTGTTGTCTCAGTCTCAAAGAGTAGCCAGTGTGTTCCTTTTGCTATCGACAGTTTTTTAGGGAAACTCAAGCTGAGAGAGAAATGTGCCTCTGCTTCTTCCCTGTCTCCTTTGAAAGAACTTGCACTAGCAGTGACAAGAGAGTTGTGTGGTCTTAGCAATACAAACTCATCTGAACTTAAATCCAGCATGCTGGCTGCTGGACAGAAAAGAATTTTTTTGGTCTGTCTTCACATTTACACATCACTCTAGTTTAAGTCAGAGCCTGTCAACCTCACTCCTATGCAGCACAATTCTTGCTTACAGGACATGGAAGACTGGGGAAAGGCATTAGCAACAAAAAAATTCCCTTTACTATCTAAAGGCTACTATGTCTTTTATATTGAACATTTAGATTCCCACGATTCCTGTTCAACCACTGCATAAGCAGGAAGATCCCCCATTGCTCGGAGTGAAGCACAGTTAGTGTCCCCGGTCCCAAGCCAAAATAAAAGGGGTATGACTCTCAAGCCTGTGATTGTGGCACACAGAACAAGAGGGAACAGGACAGAATTTGACTAAAACCTTATACAAATTTTCACTTAATAGGATGGATATCCAGTTTTCATTGCCAGGGAAGCTCATACTGTGAAATGCGGAGAACTAAGTAATTATCTCTCTCACATACCACCTCTGTGGCCCACCAGATGTTCAATGCAACCTCTCAAAGCACAGCATGAGAAAACAGCAGTGTTCACCTGAGAGATGTAAAGCAGAGATGCACATACCTTCAGGCAATGAGGGAAACCCTTTTCACATCTTCCCTCTGGCACAAAGCAGGCTAAGGGCTCATGAAGTTGACCTCTCCTTTCACATAAGGAGTGCCCCAAACTTCAGGAAAGGTCAGCTATGAGTTTCAGACTTGGTATCCTAAACGGGAGAAATGTCTGTTCAAGTGCCTTCTCCTGTGGCATTTTTCCTGTTGAGAGATTAGGAAGTTCCTGGCTCACCTGCTGGGTTTTGTGGTCCCATTTCAAGGTGTTTATCACTCCCTGCTGGCAATTTCCCATGTCAGGGAGACTCCATTAGGGCCAGAGTGCCTAACAGAAAAGGGTTACAATGTAATGACCCTTCTATGTCATCTAAGTCCATCTGAGAATTGCGACAGGTTGAGTAAATGTGATAGATTCTGGTCTTACAAAAACCACTGAAATATAGACAGTAAAGATATAGAGCAAAAGAAAAACTACAGTAAGAAATACTGAGATGTGGGATGGGAGGTGGGTAGAAGGAGATAGAGAGCTTTAGGGGGTTGTGAAGCCCAGTACAAATGTGTCACATTAATTTAGAGGAGTTTTCACCAGGAAGGTGACAACAAGAATAAATTTATTCGGTTTGCATGGCAAAGTTTTGGTAGCCAGGAGGCCACAGGGGTGGCTTCTGTGAGAAGCTGCTAGAAGCTTCCCCTATGTCTGATGGAGCCAATACCAGCTGCCTCCAATTCTGACCTGCCACTGGCCAAGGTCGAGCCCATCAGTGACAGTGATAGCACCTCTGTGATAGTGTATTTAGGAAGGAGGAAAAAATCTGAGCAACAGTAATTGTAGCCAAGGAGAAGCACGAGAATATGTGAAAGAAACAACTATGCACACACCATGGTCAGTGAAGAAGGGGAGGGAGAAGGTGTTACAGGCTCTGGAGCAGAGCTCACCTGCAGCTCGTACTGGAGATCATAGTGAGGCAGGCTGCTCACCTGCAGCTCGTACTGGACATCATAGTGAGGCAGGCTGCTCACCTGCAGCTCCTACTGGAGATCATAGTGAGGCAGGTTGCCCCCCTGCAGGAGGCTAACAGTGGAACAGATATCCATCTGCAGCCCATGGAGGACCTCATGTCAGAGCAGGTGGGTGCCCGAAGGAGGCTGTGATCCCATGAGCAACCACACAGGAGCCATCGGTTCCTGAAGGGCTGCACTCTTGGAAGAGACCCATATTGGAGAAGTTAGTGAAGAACTGAAGCCTGTGGGACAGACTCACATTGGAGAAGTTCATGGAAGACTGTCTCCCATGGGAGAGACTCCATGCTGGAGCAGAGGAAGCGGGTGAGGAGTCCTCCCCCTAAGGAAGAAGAAGTGGCAGAGACAGCATGTGATGAACTGACTGCAACCTCCCTGTCCCTCTGCCCCTGCGGCACAGAGGGAGAGAGTAGAGAAAATTGAGAGCAAAGATAAGCCCAGGAAGAAGTAAGGGGTGGGGGGAAGGGGTTTCAAGATCTGGTTTGATTTCTCATTATCCCACTCTGAACCGATTGGTAATAAATTAAACTAACTTCCTCGAACTGAGCCTGATTTTCCCATTACGGTAACTGGTGAATGGTCTCTCCCTTTCCTTTTCTCCACCCATGAGCCTTTCATTTTACCTCCTCTCCTGTCCAGCTAAGGAGGGGGAATAGCAGATTGGCTTTAGTGGGCACCTGGCATTCAGCCAAGGTCAAACCAGCACACTAAAGAGTAGTCACCAGAATTACACCAGCAATGGCTTTGGCTCTGTGTGAATCCGGTAGGATTGGACCCTGTGACAATTCTCTTCTTACTCTGTGGGCCTCCAGATTGGTGTGCTAAGCGAAATAAGGTGCAGCATTCTTTTAAAGATAAAAGGACTTGTTCAAATTTTACATAATCGTAGAATTATTCTTTACAGTGGATTTACATAGACATTGTCAGTGGGGAATTTTCTCCGCCGCTTCAATTACTGTATTTTCATGTGCATTGTCTGATAGGAGATGTGCTGGATCTCAAATACCTGCTTACTTGATTAATGTGGATTATTCATCCCATTGTAATTACCTGTGAATTTTAGGGTTGCAAACATGTGAGAAGAATTTGTAGAAAAGCTGCAGGATTTTTGAAAGGCAAATATTTCCCAAGAACCCCTGTATGCAGGCTGACACGTTTCATTCCTTATAGTGATACTCTCTGCATTACAGCATTTGACTTGATGTAAATGTGATAGTACTAAGTAATACTGACACGCTGCAGTGAAATGCACTAAAGAACCACACTAGAAAACACCTGGCTATTGAGCAGTTTCAAAAACTGAAAGCTTTTCATCATCAATTTAGCTCTCAACAAAACTGCCCTCAGATGTCTGTTGTCTTCTGATTTTCCTCCTAATTAAAAGCTTACCATTTCAGCTGGTCATGCTTGTGAACCAGGTAAACTGAATCCCCCAGGAGCACAAATGTGTGGTAACAAACCCTGCCTTAGTATTAGGCACCATTTTGCATGTAGTCTGACAACTAGGTCACGCTGGCAACCGGTTCTACACAGCCTGTGAATAGGCATTAATGTAGTTGAGCTGATTGGGTGGAAATTCGTCTTAATGGGCTACGTGCTCCTAAATCAGTCAGGACTCTTGTCTGCAAGCAGGGGCAGGAAGATCTGAACTCTGCTATTCACACAGGAGGCCAGATGCAAGCACACTTTGTTATTTTGGAAGTCATGTAGATATATCCCTGTGTTTCTGCACTTTCTTGAAAAGCTCAGATTTCCTTTCTTGGGGAGGGGGGGCTGGGTTAGTAAGTGAGTGGTAGAGGATAAAGACCTATGTTACCATTACCTTCCTGCACACTAACTTACTTGTCTACAGACACAAGGCTTTCTGAAAACAATATTTTGCCTTTCATTTTTAATAGCTGAAATACTTCTACAGTTAGGATTCCTATTAAAAATATGGAGGATAACACAGAATCATGACAGTACTGTGAATGGAGCTTACAAAGACAGACTCTGATATTGGCTGAATTCTGCTGATGGGGTTTAGAAATATTCTCCTGAATGATATTTAGTGACCTTGCTAATTTTCACCAATGTCATTCCACAGCTTCAGGTCAAAACATACTGAAGTGAGAGTAAAGAGGAGCCTGAATCATCTGAGCTACATTTAAAGTTAAACAGGGTTGCTGATAAGAGCTTTATGATCTTGAGCTCATTATAGCCTGTGCAAGCAGAACTATATTGATACATCAAATTGAACATTAACACTAAAAACCCTGTGAGCAGTCTTTTCATTGCTCTGGGAACATGTACAGCCCATGCTAGCACAGAGAGCAAACACAAAGAGCTTAAGGAGATATCTGCTCACGTAATGTGCCCATTTCCTTAAAAGTTCTTCGGCCACTCTTTTTTTCCTTCTACCATATAATAGGCATGGTGTCCATCATCTCCCTCTAAAAGTCTTTTTTTATCATCAGTGACCATAATCCAGGGTCACCACTTCCTGACAGTGATGTATTGTATCTCTGCACTTAACAACAAAATCTCATATAACCCTCAAAGGACTCAAAGGATTTCCTCTCCTCTTGGGGGCATTGCCTCCATTTAACATTATAGAGAGTTGATGGTGAGGATAGGGTTAGACCTGTAGTGACAGGACCCACGTCCCTAGACCTGTTTTTTGTGTCATCACCGGTTCAGTGTTTTACCTATTTATTCGGTGCCAAATAGTATGCTTGTGCTGTTACCACAGGAAATCTCAGCCTTTTACATATGCATGTGCAAACTGAGTCTGGAGGCTACGAAGTTAGAAAGCTGTAATAGTTGCCATAGTTCTCATGTACTGATCCAGGAATGGGTCTTAACTTTGAGCCAATAGACTCTATTTCTGTTGTCCCTCAAGGGGACAAGCCAACGTCTGCCTCTTTGAGAAACCCAGCTCAGCTCATTCCTGAAACACTGTGCCAGACATGCTGACATGCATTGAGTGAAGTGTTATAATTGAATGGTTTGGACAATTTGAGACTTGAGATGTGATGAATACTTCAGCAGAAATCCTCCTGATACTTTCCCTTCATCTACAAAGAGAGTGGGTGGTTTGATATCTGCATCACTAGTTACCCACCAAACCTTACTGGGAATAATTAACACCTGATCCAAAGACATAGCAGTTATTTCTTTCAAAAAAAAATTGCATGCAGAAATGAAGAGACGCCATTTTATTATTAACCTCCTGTGCTCTACAGAAAAAATTTTATCAGATTAAGGACCAGATACTGTTCTCATTTATGCCTATGAAACTCTGCTACAAACAGGAATCATGCGTACACGTGTGAGCAGGATTTTGCCCGTAATCACGGATAGCACCTTTCCTGACAGTTCACATGCAATGTGGTATAAATCTATCTGAGACTTTCTGAGGTACACAAAAGTGGCAGCACGCTGAATTTGGAGGGTGGTAAACAGAAATATAGGTGATTTGAAAAACACAGTAATGGAAAGCTTTTTCACTAAGATTTCACTTTGTCTAAGTCACTTGTTAATAAGGCCATCCTGAAAGTTTCATCTGTCAATTTGTGTTTAACTGTACTATTGATAGATCTGAAAGGGTTGCCTACAGCAAAACTTGCACAGTACTTCTCATTATACAACTGCTGCTTTATGGCTTAGAATTTTGTCCTGGTTTTAACTGTGCTGAAATGCACAACATTAGCTGCCTTTCTAGGGGGAGAATTTTGTTGGGAGACTTTTGGGCAGTTGTCTTTCTAGTATGTAATCTTTTTTTTTTCACCTGTTTCTGAGAACAATGAAAAATACCATTTAAAAAATTAGAAACATATTTTCAACTTTTTTATTGGGAGCTAGCTATTTGACCTTGAGGGGTTTGCAATTTGACAGAGACATTGCCTTTAGTTAGGGGTGGCGCTTCTGTAACCAGCCACTCACAAAATCTGCTTTAATTCCACCAAGTTGTGAGCCCTGAAAAATCTCAGGTTCATCAACACAAAGAATTTCTGAAAATTTTCAAACAGGGCTTTCCAAAGGCTGATTTGACACACTGGTTACTAAAACCAAAACTGGTTTTCCAGATCTATAGTTAGAAGCTGACTCTACAAAGTCATGATCCAAATATTGTTACACATCCTGTGCCAGGATGCAATACCACCTATATGGTCTTGAAGAAAGAGCTCACTTGCCAAAAAATTGTTTATTTTTAAAATCAGACTCACTGGTCTATTTATTTGTACAAAGTTAAACAGTGTCAAGGGGACAGTGTAGGAGCACACATACCCAAATGGGGGTTAGAGCTGGGGGATTGCCCTCAGACAGAGTAGGAAATTTATCTTGGATCTGCTGGCCCTCAGACTTTTCGTATATCTTTCAACTTTCAAGACCTTTTGGAAAATGGAAGCAACCCTGAATTCCTTTTCCAGTTTGGGCTAGATTAGGCTTTTCTTATCTGAAATAAAGCCTTTAGCTGTGGGTCAAGTCAGTGAATGAATAGAACAGTATTTCTTCTTGTTGTGAATTTTAGGGAAAAGACATTCTGTTCAGTCCAAAGTGAAGCTTTGGTTCAGTAATTGGCTGACTTGATTTCTGAACGGACCCCAAAATTTCTCACTGTCTTTCATGTTTCACACAAAGCCTTTCATCACTGCTGCTTCTTGGTGGCAAATAATGCAGAGCTGGGAGGATAATTTAGGCGACGGCCATTCAACCCAATTTTTCATTAATTACAGAGGAGTGGGAGTATTGGTTCTCCTCTAGCTGGGAAAAATTATATGGGAAGAACACATAGCACTGCAGGTCAAACCCCCATCTTGTCCTGCAAGCTGCAATACGTCATGTCTGTGGAGTTGCACCCACTTACAGAAGGTCTGAATTTGGTCTTGCTCTTTTCCAATGATGTTTCCCTTTAGTAGCTCACGTTATGGTCATTTAACAGGAACGCAGCGCACATGCAGGAGAGGTGTCACAACATCAGTTACCTGAGATTATTGTAAATGATGTGCCAGCACCTGAAGGAGATGTTAGGGTGTATGTCAGATCATCATAATAGATACAGTGTTGTACCAGGCTGCACAAAACCAGATGTATTTATAATTCCTGCAGCTGCAGCCCTGCTATTAGTTAAGTCTAAGAATGGAATCACTGATAGATTTGTCATAGATGAGTTCTCTCTCTAATAGAAAGAAAGTGATGAAAGGAAATAGATGGTGACTCAAGTTATTGGCAGTATAGAGAGTCTTTGTACATCTTCTATTCGGAGCCTCCTAGATGCCTGTGTCTGTCATTTGTTCCTCCCCAAATCACTCGTGCTCTCTGTGGGACAAGCTGATGTAGTCTCAGTCCAGGTCCCATTAAGAGGGGACAGATTTCCCTATCGGAAGTGATGCAGTTACTGATAGTCTCCCCAAGGTGAGGGAAGATGTGTAGGCAGTGAAACGGACTTATTTAGTCATAGTGTTGTAGGTGTGCTGACCAGACTGGTACGGATCCATCTTGTTGTGTCCATCCCTGTTGAAACTTTTTGAAGATGGATAAAAGATCTAGGCTCTTCACATTATACTCAGAGATGGTCCAGGGACCTATAAACTAAATTCAGCAGTGAACTTGAACTGAGGTCCTAGAAACTCTCTAGATATCTTAGCATCATCCTATACTGAAATTATTGTACCTCCACCAGCTGCAGTCCAGAACTTTCTGCACAATATTTCATTACTTTTGTCCTGTAATCAAATAACTTCAATAACTGTAAATTAATTTTCCACATTGAAAAGAAACAAAAACTTATATGTCTAGAAGTTTTGGAGATATCAATTAGGGATCAGATGCCAAGTCAGGTGTGTAGGTGACAGCTAATTACTCAGACCTCACCATGAATGTTCAGAGATGGAAATCAAAACACAGGCCATGGAGTGGGATGAGGTGATCAGGTAACACTGGCATCAGAAAAGCAAGCTGAGGAGAGAGGGAGACTAAATACATTTCCTTTTTATAACGATGATGAAGAAAAATGGCATCAAACTGTGCTATGTGACTTAGGCACTAACAACCAATCTTGTGCAGGGACAGATGCAAGAGCCTTGTTGTGCTAAGTTGTGGGTTTTGAACATGGAAGTTATGTTATTGTGAAGTTTTCTGTGAGTCTTCAAGGAAAGGGCCGTGTAAAGACTACCTATGACCTCCATGGCTTTAAGGACACTTTGAACTGGACGTGCTTCAACCACAGCACAATTTTGATGTATTTACCTATCAATGACAAAAAAATGCCATAATTAGGAATCAAAAATCTACATCAGATCATGTGGGAAATAATATTTAGAGGGAGTAAAATTTGTGCTTTTAGATCCAAGTCCTAGTGTAATACTAGAACCTGTTGATACTATCATAGGACCATATGTGAAAGAAATCAATGTGTGTTTTTTGTTAAAAGGTCTTAGAAAAGTGAAAAACACAACAGCTGCATAAGTGTAGAAAAAACTGGGCATTATTGAGCCTGCCTTTTTGTGATTCTTAATGTCTATGTGCATAATTCCAAATCAAACATATTCACATTATTAACTTTTATAAGTTTATTAGTCTCAGTGCTAATGAAACCATTCATCCTTTGCAAATGCACATGGCTCCCTAATGAAACTTCAATAGATGGATCAGCAGTTAAGTGAGCACATCCAAATGTTTATGCCAAATTCTGTTTGCTGCAGTGAATAGGGAGACCAAATCTCTTCTGAGCAGATATCTATACTAACCAACAAACAGATGTAATGATGCAACCCATATATTAAAACTCCCTTTACCTATTAAGAAAACTATACCTTATACAGGATACTGGTATCTGAGATATAGTTTTCCTTTTGCTTACCCTGGTATTAGTCAAAGAAATTCCACTTGAAACAATCAACATAAAAAATAGTAAAAAAACCTGTCAAAATGACAGGATAAATCAAAGCAAAAGATAAATATACCAGAAAAAATATTTTTGGACAGGAACTCAACAAGGAGGATAGGATAGGAGTGTGTCCAGAGGAGAGCAACGAGGATGGTGAAGGGGCTGGAGCACAAGCCCTACAAGGAGCGACTGAGGGAGCTGGGGTTGTTTAGCCTGGAGGAGGCTCAGGGGAGACCTTATTGCTCTCTACAACTACCTAAAGGGAGGTTGTAGTGAGGCAGGAGTTGGACTCTTCGCTCAGGCGACCAGTGACAGAGGACACGGCCTCAAGCTTCGCCAGGGGAGGTTTAGGATTGACATTAGGAAGAAATTCTTCACTGAGAGGGTAATTGTTCATTGGAATGCGCTGCCTAGGGAGGTGATCGAGTCACCATCCTTGGAGGTGTTCAAAGAGAATTTGGATAAGGCACTTAGTGCCATGGTGTAGTTGACAAGTAGGAGTAGGTGTAGGTGTTGGGTCATAGGTTGGACTCGATGATCTCAAAGGTCTTTTCCAACCTTACAATACTGTGATACTGTGATAATAATTCAGTGATGGACATTCATGTACTTATTAGCTGAGTTTTGATATCTAAAGCTTATGCTGCTAATTATAATTTTAATACTATTCCCACCCTTTCATCCTTTTTCTTTGTTCACCTGCTTGCATTTTCCCAGTTCAGTTTCCTAGATGGATGTATATGTATATGTTGGAATGGGGAGTAGCTAATAGTCCATATAACAGAATTCCTTTTCCTTGAAAAGTTGTCAATGGTTTTCGTTTCTGACTCTCAATTCAGAAAGATATGTTAAAAAGGCAATTCTGAATCCAGGAGTTTCAGCATTAATATTATTAAGTCACTGGCACAAACATTTGTGACTTGACATTGCAATACTTTGGATTTTTGTCCTTAGTATGATACATTTAAAAAATACATATAACTTTGGACTTCAGGATTCATTTTCAGGAATTCAGAGAAAAGAAGTTTTTATTATTGTGTCAAGCAAAATAAAAAACACATTTTCTTTTGGACTATACATATTATCTTAATTTTTTCATTATTTTCTACACTGAGGTATAAACACTGTGCCTGTAGCCAAATATGTATCTACACAAAACAAACAGAAAACATTCTTAAACCAATGAAGTATTTACTTTTTAAAAGACGTTTTAATCCTATTAATGGTAAATTATATTACCTATTGTGAAAGCAGACATGAAAGAAATATCTGAAGCATGCAGTTAATTATGATACCGAGTGAAACATAATATTTATGCTCTCCTTGTGTAGCTGGAACAATTTTTCTTTCACTAACTGTGAGTCATCCGCTGATTGAAGTCTTGAAACTGATGATGAGAGAGTTGGCTGGCACATCTGCCAGAGAGGTTTCATTCTATAGATAATTAATACTAAAAAAAATCTGAGTTTTATTCTTTTATATTCCCAGTTCTCTATTTTTTAAACAAAATCTCCTCCTCCTCCAGCATTTCTCTCTGTTTAGAGGTTATGTGCTTAAGAATATTAAAGACACGAAAAGCTCTGATAAATCCCGGAAAATGTTTCACAGAACAAGATTCTGAACCATTTCAGATCAAAGTTGCATTTCCACGTCAGAACATCAGAAATCTTTGAATCCTGATTTTTCGAATGGTCCAATTTAGTGAGCGGGCTCAGGACATAGTTTGTTTAATGACCTGTATTTGGAGTCTCTCCCCATCTCTCCAGGGGGATGAAAGTGTTCAGATAGCCAATTCCTATTACAATACCCTTCTATTTTAACAGGTTGTTATCCTCTCATTGTCTTGCTTAATTTTTGCACTTGTTCATATTAGGTGCTTGCAGTGGCCATTTAATTAGCAAACTAATACAATTGTGTTTGATTCTTATAGCCTTGATTTTGTGTCCCAAACCAGCAGTAAAGTTGCATATGGCAGATCATCTTATGTACCTCAACCTCTTTATTCGCCAGTTTTCTACTGTACTTGTTTTTCCTTTCCTTATTTTTTTCTGTTGGATTTTTCTATTTTGTTTTCTTGTTCATTTGTCTTCTAATTTTTCACTCTCCCTCCTTCCCGAAGGATGCCCTTATTTCACCATTTGCTTCTGAAAAGATTTGCTTTGAAAGTCCATTCATATAGACCCATCTGAAAAGTTACAAGAAATCAGCCAGAAAGGTGTTCTGTGAGGAGTACAGCTGCTCTCCTCCCCCAGGAAAACTAATTCATCAGCTCTTTGAAACAGGCTGTCTTCATTGTTTAGAAACTAAGAGCTATGGATTTTGTTTGTTAGTGTAAGTGCCCTGCATAGAAATACCATCTAGTGTTACAAGAAGCAGGCAATTCCTTGGCACTCATGACTTCAGTTAGGTTTTTCATTCCAGCCTTAATAATTTTATGGTTTTCAGGTGTTTAAGATCCTGTTTTCAGGATCTTGGAAACACAGTTTCTTCTTTTCCCTTTGTAGCACTAGTTTTAAAAACTTCTTTCTACTGTGACTGATCCACTTATAGTCTGGAGCTCCTTGCCATGCAAGTTCTCCTGTTCAATCATTTAAAAAAATCATTTTCTACAGCAACCTATGGCCCTCACTTCATCCTTTTTTCTCTTGATGGTGAATGTACCGACACTGCAGCCAAATATTAACCTAGAGGTGTATTTCAATCCTATGAAAGCAATGGAAGGACAGAGAGCATGGTACAGATACATTTTCCCATTGCCTTTGGGCTGACTGGACCACAGCTCCAAATACGATCAATATTGGAGGCCAGTTTCAGCATTTCTTCCTTCCTTGGCATATAATTTACAGTCAATTATTGTCTGAATACATTTTATATGTGGTTACATACATAATGGCCCAGCCTCCACAGAGAAAGGAGCCAGTTGCGAAAATGAAATAAATTTCAAAAGATACTACAAGAAAATCTGAATGTCTAATATCTCCAACACAGTTCCAATTTTCCTAATGCATGACTCCACTCACCTAACCTAAATATTCACTGATAATTTTCCTCCATCATTCTCAACTCCGTAAGCTTTTAGGGACAGTTGTCATAAATCAACATTTCATTGTTTCTGGCTATCACTTCTTTACAATAAAAAAGATGTTATCAGTTAAAAAGTAAGAAATGCAGTGTGGTCCAAAGAACACAATTATAGAAAATACTATCAAACTAAAATATAAGCCCCATGCAAATCCACTACTGTTATCTATTTCATAGATTGCAAAAAGCTAGCAGGAGTAAATTTGCAGCAGTATAAAAAGGCAGGGATAATAGAGAAAATAAAAGCCTCTCTAATCCCTATTAGCAATTTACACTAAACAATGGGAGTAAACTCCCTGTTAAAATTTTGTTCTAGGATTTTACAATAACCTCCTCTTCTTCTTTCTGCTAGCGTGAGTTCTTTTGGTATCTTAGTTCAGTTTGCTGGAGGAAGTGACAAGTGCCAGCAGGTACATACAGGTATACTAAATGCACATGACACGTATGAAGGACAACAGCATGCTGCAAAATCTATTCAACTTTCAGAGGTTTTGTGATTTCCTTTGAACAAAATCTGTAAAATCCGCTTTTATCTAAATAACACCTTCAAGAAGTATTTTTCTCTACACTTCTCAGATGGTCAGTTAATAGATTTCTTTGCAAACTGTCAAGGAATTAGGTCAATATTTAGCCATGGTGAACAGCATGACTTGAGTGATGAAATTCACGTTTCATGACCCTGCATGCACCTGCAGAAGAATGGCACTCCAGCCAGAGGTCTTTCTCTAAAAATGGGCATTTGCAGTAGGAGCCCAAATCATCTCCTCAGTGGGTTGTTTCATGGAAGCCTCCCACATAGCCATGGTTATCATATTCACCTAAGTGTGTGCTCTGCTTCTGCCATAGTAAGGCCCGCACTGTGCCCATGCAGCTTGCATCCTAGCCAGTCCTAGACTGACCTGCAGGAAGACACTTTCGCAAAAGCCTATGCGAAGGAGAAGGCATGAAAGCAGAGCTAGAAGCGCAGACAGACTGGCCCACACAGCCTGACCTGTCTCCTTCTGAACATCTATTGAAACTGATTGATCTAATGCCTCACATCTGCCAAACTGTCATTCAAGCCAAAGGGGATTTGAATGAAGACAGGGGAAGCATTGTAAAAATGAGTTTGTGCATTAGTTTACTGAGCAAGCTTTGAACTCCTAGGCACAGCAAAATTAGCTCATTGGAAAGACTATGCCTGCGATAAAACGGCTTTGTTAGATTGGGAACAAGAAGGGAAGGGGGGAAATGCTATTTGAGGAGTTAGTAGATTTCTTCCCTTGATTTGTGCCTGAAAGAAAAAAATATCCCAGCTGTCTGCTGCACTGTGTGAACATATACATGCATTTAAATTACTTATATCATTACTTACAGATGTAATTGTGAAATATGTTCTTTTTGCATTCAAAATTAGGGGCAGAACAGATGGTGAAAACTCAGTTTAAGGCAATATGTCCATTAAAATAACCCATACTGTTTGTGTATTATAACAATAGCAATCTTCAGCATAGCTGAGATTTTTAGTGGTGCTAGATTATGATAGAAATACAAATAGACTATAGGACAAAATTCAGTATGATGAAAATTCACCCTGCAAAAATCTAACTAATTTCTCTTTGGTGACTATCAACAGATGAATTCACCTCTCTATCTCCCCTGCCTTTTGCAGTGTTGACGGCTTTGTTCCAAAAAGTTAAGAGTAAACTTTCTGAAGTCCATGGGCTGGCAAAGCCTTCTCCATATTTAATTCCAAAGGACTCACAAAAGTTTAGAAATTCCTCTGCCTGAACTGATTTTCCCTAAAGGAGTTACATGTTATAAACGTATATATTTATATATTTTATATACATACATATTCTTGCTGATGACAGGGCAGGTTCTTTGAGGAAAGAACCTGTTCTTTTGAGGTTCTTTTGAGGAAAAGGAAAGTATCTGGTGAAGTTGGCATATACAATAGCTTGTATTCCCAATTATTCTTTCAGATTTCTGTTGGCAGAACGTATTTGGAAGTCACAATTTTCAAGGAATGTTAAGGAAAATTAAAGTCTATTGAATTTAGTGTTGTTTTTTTAAAGAGCCGTACCGATGCAATTTCAGGAATGAAAGCCAGCTCACCTGTAGTGTGTCCCATCTCAAACAGATTACCTGGGGTATTCTGAAGGAGTTAAGTGTCATTTCTGTAAGCTCTTTTTTAATAAAGGAGTATCTAGCCTGGGGATACTAGCTCAGACACAGGAGTAGCCCTGCTCTGAATAAACAGGAAGACAATGTAGGCACCAGGCTTTGTCTGCGAGGCTGGTTCCCAAACACTGGAAAGTGCCTACTCAGTCCCCAGCCAAGGTATTGACGTAAGTCCAACTCGCGTCTCATCTTCCAAGAGGGCAATGTGCCCATTTTGTTATACGCAAATTGCACCCTAAACCGTGCAATGCTCAGCCCAGCTGCTCTGGAGCTGGACTGAGGAGCTACTGGCTCTGTCTCCCGCATGGATGTCTGTGGAGTGCCCTGGTGACCTTCATGGAGGTGTGCTCAGGAAAGGACTCATGCTAGAAGCAAACGAACCTCAGCTTTTGTCTATGGACTGTAGGTTTCTCAGCCTCCTGAATGGGAAGAAAAGCTTGCAAATGTGATCCAGGTGCTCCCCAAAGACTCAAAAAACATCAAGCTGTTAAGCTTATGCTGTTTTCTGAAAAATCTCCCAGTTTGCATCCCAGCACATTCTTTACTAAGTATTGCAAACACTTTTAGTCTTAAGGAACACTTTTTCTAAAGTTGGTCAGTCAAAGGGCAAAATTAAAAAAAAAGGAAAAATGCATTATATTTTGAAATGAATCACTTAGAAGTAAAGCACCAACAAACTATTTCATTCTCATCACTTGCTTGTGATCCAGCACAATAAACACAGAAAACCATTATAATAGTAATGAGTCTTATGTCTTGCAAAATCTGGCACACCCTACATAATTTTGGATAGGAAATTTCCATTCGACTTTGTTCACTTGCACATGGTAAAGTAGTTAACAGGGACATTTAGCCTTTTCCCTTATTCCATCAGTCCTGACATTTCAAGCTATAATTCCCAATACACTAAATATACATGGTTTTGCTTCATTCATGCAAAAAAGTGATGTTTAACTTTTAAAGAAAAAATGGCAGTTTAAAGGAAGACCAAATTTGGCTTCGGCACTTGTAGAGCACTCAGCACAACAAGAATCATACCTCTAATGCATTATATTAAACAAGGATTAGAACGCTACGTCTTCATGTCACATAGGTATAAAGGGGAATCTACTGTAAACAAGACAGATGTAGGAGCTCTCAGGCAATAAGCTCAATATCATAGATGCTGGAATTTACTAAAATGCATTTATCAGTGGGGTACTGTGCCTTTAAACCCTACTCATAAATACCCTATTCTTTTGAGGATTTTTCTCCCATGGGCTGCTAGAACAGCTGAGATTATAACAGAAAACTGAAAGAACCTGATTTGGTTTCTTGTGTTAATTTAAACATAAGAGAAGTCATGTTAAAGAGGGTAAGGTGGTCATTAGATTTAATCTGAAAAAAGAACTATCATTAACCATGTGAGAAACAAAGTTTTAAACCAGTACTCAAAACTTCTGCATGGGGATGTGGAGGAAAAACTGAGTTTGAAGGTGACTCTTGATGAACTGTACAAAAAGACAGAAGTACTTTTGGGATGCGTGAGATGCTTGTATCACAGTTACGTTTAATTACACAATGTCAGCCTTACATTGCAATATTTTTAAGGGCTGAAGAGGAGTTTTGTCTGAGCACTGCTTCAAAGCATGCCTTCTCCACTTCATTTCGCTTTACTCTTAACATATCTGAGATAGGTTCAGATTATTATCCAGATATAATCTGGCTATAATAAAATCAGACAATGTACTATCATCTGTTCTTTGTTTCTCTTCCTCTTTTCTAGCAGCAAATTGTAGGTTTTGTTCATTTGGGCCCTATGTACAAGGTCTCTCAGATTGTTATAGAAGGAGAAAGGGAAGGGTAATTCATAACTTCTGAACTTACTGTCTGTCCAAGCACCAGATTTAACCACCTTCGTGGTCTTTTCAGCTCTCTATTCCAATTGCTTTATTGCTAAGGTCTCACAGACTTTGCAGTTGAAATTGATCTAGAGAGTTAATGGAAGACCACTGCAGTGCAGCTCTCCTTAAGTTTCCCTCTCCTTCAAGAACACTAAAAGTCTCCTGCTATATGATCTTAAAAGTCTCCTGCTATATGATCTATGCTTTTCAGGTTGTGGTCTGTATTTTCTTAACCTTCTACATCCAAATGATACTAGAGGAAAGTATTTGACTTGTCTGAATTCTCTAGTTTTCCTAATTACTTTTTAAGAAGCAGCATTATTAATCAGCCAGTAACTCTTCTGAAATAGATTAAATTACTAAGAGGCCCAAATAAAACAGAGCAGTCTCCACCTGTCAAGTTGGACAAGAGAAATCAAATGCCTTATAGCAGTAGCAGAATCCTACATTGATCTCAGAACAGCTGTTAATAAAGCTAGGATCAACAGAAGGATTCATGAATTCAAGAAAGAGTTAGCGTGGTGTAAATGGGAAATGCCGCTAGTAATAATGAAATGGTCAATGTTTGCTTGCAAATATCAGTTTTCCAGATATAAAAGATATACAGCATGTTTTTTCTAATTGTTTGAAAATTATGTTGTTTACTACGTTAAAATTCATCATTAAGAAACTGAAAAAATAAGTGCAGTGGAGACCTTGTACAAGCTGTGGATGCACTTATTTATTAGGTGAGTCCTGATTATCAGAGGAGTGTGTGCATCCATATGCTACTGTTATACTGCAGTTAACTTTCAGTAACACTTTTTTGCTGAATGGGAATAGCAACCTTTAATTAGAATTTGGGGTTTGGTTCTGAAATTGCCATACACCTGCTTATTCAAAACAGATGTTTTATCTGCAGTGCAGTTTTGCTCATAATATGTTATGACGGCAATAGCAGGTTGCTAACAAAATACAAAGGAAAGGCAATATCTACTGGCTGTGTTCTCTTATATGAGGTTAATAAAGTTGACTGATTAGGAATATCAGTTTGCTTTTACCAACATCTGACTATGTTAGCATGCCACATTGTAATCTATGTGAATGTATCCTTCAGTGCTCTGTCACTGAGACTCTAATTCAGTTTTAGTCAGAAAACAATTATAAAATGACTTGGCCTTTATGTTGCACTTCATTTTTGTAGTGCTTCATGCATCATCAGCTCTCTATGCATTACAAGTCTCCATCTCTATTTTACTCACAAAAGAAGCTGAAGCACAGTCCAGCACTGAAGAAATGCACTAGCTTGGCCAGCCTCTTGTCAATAGCAACACAAACACAACAGATACAGCGAGGTTCCAGAAACCTTGCTGGCCACATAAGGGAATTCCTTTCCTGGGCACACTCAGTAAACCCTGCAACTAAAGGATGAAAGCAAAATGCCTGGAGATGTTGAAGGGAAGTGTTCTGGGCTGAGACCTGGTACGTGAGAGGGAACATTTCCAGAATTTCTTTTTCTGGCTTTGTAATACACTTAGAAGGTAGAAAATGCTTCCAGTGCACAAAGAATTACTTATTGCCCTTCAGATTTTAGCTAGAATTTGCTTATAATGTGCAATCAATAACCAGTTCAGGGTACTGGTTAGTCGGTGAGTGTCTGGGAGGACCCTGGAGTTGTCTTGATATCACTAGTTTGTTTTGCCATCTTTATCCCAAAGTGTGTGCTGAGAGGCTTGTCCTGTCATAGTGACCAGACCAGCTAGGCAATTAGTGTCCCTTCTTTTTTTGGGAAGATGGAAGGAGAAGAGGTGTCAGCAGAAGGGAGCAGAACAGTGCTGAGGTTACCGGGCACAAGCGTCAATGCTGATGCAATACTGAGGACTGAAGCTTCACAAAACAGACATTAGCCTGCCTCTCTTTATTTCAGCCTTACAGTAGTTAAGTGGGTCGTTGTCATGCCTTCTCTGTCAAGATGTAAAATTGTCATATTGAAGGCTAATGTAACGTGTCAATTTATTTTATAAAGGTACTGTGTAGGTTTTCAATGTGATATAGATGTTAAGTAACATGAGAAGAAAGGCATTACTGTAACACAAAGATACAATTTTTCTGCCATATTAGTACTTTCTATGTTATAATAAAAAAGCATACTCTACTTGAGAAATGTGTATCAAATCTGCAAGTCCTGAGCTTCGGTTTCATCCAGTTTGCAAAATTTGTTTCAATCTGATCTTTTTCTTTATTATATTTGCTGCATTCAGCACAATAGTTTGGCACTCTCTAACTGGTCCGTTGCCTTTGATAGCATGGCTTTATCATTTCAAAGCAGCAGACAAAGCTTACAGCGGGTGAACTAGCTTTGTTATCATGTCTTAAACTGTTTTCAGCCTAAAATATTAAAGTAACTACAGCCAAATGAGTACAATACTCTGCTTTTCCTGCTTGCTTTTTGTTTGCTTTTTATGACTTTTCCTTTGTATGAATGTTTCTCATAATATCAGACAGTGACAAGATCCAGGCTGTAAAATTATTATATATTGACTCTTTCTCTTGAATAGTAGTTTCTTTATGGAAGAAAGTTTATCTGAGCTGACGTGCAGCAAAGCCGTTTTCCAGGCTCCAGTTTTCTGATAGGCTATGAGTATGTGTGGATCCACTTTGACTTTTGGACTTAGAGATGTAGAAAGTGAAGCACCTGCTCAAGTCATTTGCTGAATCAGGGCCGCAGTGAACTGAAACATCAAAAAATTATAAAGGTTTATAGCTTAGCAGAATGAACACACTGAATGCATAACTGAACAAAGAACTTACTGAGTGAATCTCTTCTCTTTTTGTGCCTGCTTTTAGAATAGTTAGTGACCACATCCGGCTTTTTTATATTTATTTGTTATTTGAATATAGTCAATGACTACCTTTAGCAGATTTCCTTTTATTCTCTGGTTTGATTGTTTAACATTTGAGATTTATTTCTTGATGGGATACCTATTGAAAGGATTGGAGAGATTCCTGTTGGCTTCAAAGGACAATGAATTGTGCCCGGAGCTCTGGTACAGCAAAGCACTTGGACACGTGTTTAAACATTGATGCTTTCAGTGGGAGTTGAGCACATGTTTTAAGATAAAGCATGTGCTTTGGGCTTTGTTGCATAGGAAAGCACTTCAGCACATTCTTAAATGCTTTGCAGAATTGGCACTATTACAACCTCTGCCGTTAGTTACATTTTTTTTTATTATTTTTACAGGGAAAAAAAGCACTAGAAGACATTACTTTATGGTAAAAATATATCTAGTTTTGAAACAGTAGATTCGCCTATTGTTTGTTTGTAATAAAGTTTACAAGCACTATGGTCTATTTTTTTAAAAAGCAGAATTTAATCCTATCTTAATAGGAAATAAACAGATTTTTTTTCAGTCCTTTTTCAGCAGTTTTATTTTGGCACTTGTTTAAGGTGCTATTAATGTGCATGTTTGAGAGACTCTAGGGCCCTCAGTAGATCTCTATTATGAAATGCCCTTTTTATCATGTAACAACTTCTGCCTCCTATTCACCATGCACTTTTAGTGGTCTCCCTGTTATCACTTCTAATACTTTTCAAGGAGTGAAGAAGGAACAAGAATATTCAAAGAAGTGTCATCTCAAATCATGTGCATTTTCATTAAGATTTTCTTAGCTCCCCACTCTCACACACCTTTCCTTAGGAAAGTGAGAAGAACGTGCCTCCGACAACTATTTATCCTTCATTAGAACTAAATATAAGCTTTAAAGAACAGTCAGAAAATGCAAGATGCTAAGGCTTAAAAATTTGCTTCTTTTTTTTCCCCTTGGAGAACTGAGCCTTTACCGCGTGAGATGAATGTACTACACATCAACAAACTCACTGGCAGACAGGAGCTACACAAAGTACCCATGAGTCCAAGGCTCAAGAAGCTCAGGTTTTTTCACAAACGAAGCACACAAAGAGAAAGCTTCAGCTAGAAAGTGGGGTCAGTAATGTTCTCCACTCACAAAATCTCAGACAGAAACCCTATGGAGTTTCAGAAGATCAAACCTGTACTGTTCATAGATGAGCTTGTCTTTCAGCTTCAATGAAGTGAATAGTGAAAATATTAAACTCCTTCCAAACTGACTTGAGTGCATTTAACGGTTTTGACTATGCTTATGCTGCAAATAAAATAGCAATGATATTAACCGAACTTAAAATTCACTTACTGTGGGTGCAATTCCTATTGACTTATCCAGCCTAACTGTGATAGCTGTGCAGCTTGGTGGAGTTAGATCCCCAGCTTTCTCAGAAACCTGGCTAAATACCCTGTCGTGGTCCCAGCCGACCAGCCACTATGCTCCAGTCAGTAGCTCAGTTAACTCGTTAAGAAGCTGGCTTGGATATAATGACCCCAAGTACAAGTACAGATTTGGATTGTGAAAAGACATAACCTTAAGAACACCCACACACAAAGTCAGTACTTTAATGACACTGATAACAAACCACTTTAAGTTACATCAGACCTAAAATCTAAAAAAAGATGGCTAGCTACTGATAGTCCAAAGCTAGATATGCGAAGATAAGATTCACAAAAACACTGACTAGGAAAGACCGGACACCACACAGGTACCCTCAGGTTTGCAGCTACTTCCAGCTTTGACTTTATGGACAGTTTCTTCAAAACACGACCTTTTGTAAGAAAATACTGATTTCTTTGGTTACTGTTCTTCCATGAAACTTCAAGACTTCTTGCTGTTTCATCAGCAAAATGCAAAGACAACTCCAATTTTACGAAATTGAAAATTATTAATAAGTGAAACCCTGTTTCTCAGAGATACTTACTGAAGAGGTGTTAGGAAAATGTGATATTAGTCAAATTGTCTTTTATTTTCCTATCTGTAATTTTTACTCTGTCTCAGATGGCCTGAAACTTTTTTGCCTAGATGACTAACACCTCCTTAAGAAACCTTCCCTGACCCAAACTATAGGTTTCCCAGCTAGCGAGGAACCCAGTGCTGGGGAGCTGGCTGCATGCCCCTGATGTCCTGACAACATCTTAGGAGCTAGCTGCTTCTCCCTGAAGTCCTGACAACATTTACATTCCGTTTTACAGCATGTGGGTTTCACTCTCTGCATACTGTAGCACAGTAAACATGAGCTCATGCTATCTCCTGAATCTCTTGTTACTTTCTGCACAGTGGGAACGATCTTTGAAACCATCACTGGTAAGGATTCCTGGGGTGCTTTTTCTGCTTCTGTGTTGAAAGCATTGCTGGTTTAGACTTGAGACACAAGACACTCTCAGTAAAAATTTTTGAAGACAAAATAAATAAAAAAGAAAAAATGGAAAGGAGTCAAACAGGCAATTATTTGTAATTGAAAAAACTATCGATTTTCCTTTTGATACATAGTCTAAATTATCCCTCAAGAAAAGTAGTAATGCATCTTTTAACAGATTTATTGGTTCTACTGTAAAAAAGTGGCTTATTTAACTTCAGTTCCATCACATTTTTTTGTTTTCATTTGATACAGAGATAGAAGAGAAATATAGACACTAGAGAGAATGTCTGGGTTGGGGATCAAAAATGTTTCAAGTCCTGGAGGGCTCTAGGATTCTTTGGTAGCTTTCATTTTCTCCTCTCACTTTTAGTTTGCAGGTCTCCAGCTCCCCGTGCCACCTGTCCATTTGTCCTAAGAATGAGCCTGCTTTGTTCCACACCTCCAAGCTCAACCTTCAATGGGAGGCAATATTTGTGCCTGCACAAGACTCCACCAAAAGGCACACACACCTTTTCTACTTGAACAAGTCTAGGATGCACTCATAACTGAAGGAAAAAAAGCCTTTCAAATCAATTCCAAGATTACACTCTTAGAGTAAAATAATAATGAATTGTCAGGACAATTGATATCTTATTGATATCATATTGATACCTGTCCACTGTTTCTGCAGGTTTGGTTTTTGCCTGGAATTCCTAATAGTTCATCTGTAAAGGTAGTCCATAAACTAATGCTCTGCAAAAGGAAAGTTAAAGGCAGAATTATAGCGTGTTACAGTATAAAAAAAAGCTGCAAAATGGCTGTTTTTTCCAAAGTATAACCATATGTCTAGCTGGCTAGCTGGATGTATAGATGGCAGAACTAAAACTCTGCATGGTTGCATTGCCAGTGAAACTCATACAGACTCTCTTCTGTGCCTCAGGTTCATATAAACCTGTATTTTCTAAGGTGCAAGTAACAACAGAAGTTTACATGTAGAAGGAAATTTCATCATGTTCCTGTACTCCCAGCACTGTCTCCTTGTCCCACTCTTTCTTGAGTCTGCTCTCTGGAGTTTAAGAATATGGATGCTTTCACTCTTCATCTTTGGTGGGAATATAAATTTGTGTCTCTGACTTTTAACTGGGATGTATGTGCATAAATACTGTAAGACCTTAATACCCCTAAAATGTCAATCTCATTTTGACTAAAGATAGACAATGCATTCAAGAGCTTTTAGGGGAGGTCTGACGAACACTCAACCCACTCACAATGATCTAGTCTTTTTTTTTCCCAAGGAAAACCAGAAAAAAATCTAGAGTCTACATCACTGGAAATGTTGTCTCTTGTACGTATACACTACAGTGCTATGGAAAAGCTTAATAAATACAACTAGTACGCATTTCACCAGTCTCTTGCAAGAGGAAAAGCAAATATGCGTGTACATAATTCTCTTTGAAATAGTGTCTTTGTGCTAGGACTGCAATCACGTAGGAAAAGTGTGATAAACACAGATGAGGTCACAAATACTTGCTCTGGGAGATTAAAAGCATGTTACAAAGCAATATGGCTGATATGCTAGTGATATCCATGTGAGGTATAAAATATTGTACAAAACCCAATGACAGCAAGGGACTTAAAATTTTTGAAGAGTATATGACCAAAAGCCAGTTAATGTGATGATAATATGTAAATACATACACATACATACGTGCATGAATGAGCAGCGGTGATGTGCTATTATGTGTCAGTTATTGCACTGGGACCCTCAGACAAGGAAGAAGATACAAGCACCAGTATTGGAGCAGAGAATATGGGAGGAAGACTATTTATTTATTATTTTAAGGGCCCATGACAACATCACTGTGTAAACCACAGGATGAAGTAACAATTCCATGCTCTTTTTCTCTCTGATACAGAAGGAACTGCATGCACGCTTGCACTCTCTTGACATCTGTGGAGAGTGAAAAGTATAGACAAGACAATTATGTGTAGAAGGCTATAGGCAAAACCTGTTCCAAAAAGGGAAAACAACTGTCCCTTTTTTTTATTCACTACTCAGTGAGAGAAGTATCAAGCAAAGGATGTAATATGACATAATGGTTTGGAAATTTGATCCTGCGCAAAAGTTCCCTTTTTGCCGAACAATAGTATAGAAACTGTATACCACCCCAAGAAGGAGCAAGAGAGAAATTAGGCAAAAAATCACCCACGGTTTTCCTTTTGGCCTCTTGTGTATTGCAATTCTTGTGTCCTGATCGTGTCAAGATTTAAAAAAAGGTCACAATTCATCCTCTGTTTCACTTTTCTAAGCTATATCAAGCAATCTTCAGTCACCAAGGAGGGTTTGACCCAGATTTCCTCCCTTTCTTCTTAGCTCCTTGTCTGTACCATTCGAGTATCTACTCCCCAGGCCAACTTTCTGAGTCTCATCTTCTCCCTCTCATGTGCCAAAACAATCTTATTGCTTTCAGGTCTTTTCCTGCCTTTGATCTTTCCTCCTCTATGGACATATTGCCCTTCTCTTTCTTTTCTCCCAGATCTACATCTCTCCTTTCCTATAGATCCTCCAGGTTGATTTCTCCCTTATTCATATCCTTCTGTTCCCTCAGGTTTTCCCTGTATAGACTCAAGACCACAGTTTCTGTTATGAAGCCTTCCATGAGTGAGAGTGCGGCAGGGAATGGTAGGAAGGTCTGCAGCTTTTCCGAATGTTGTGTTGTTGTGAATACTTCCCTTATTGTGGCTGTTTAAAATTTAGTTTATACAGGTGGTAGAATGAAATGTGCCATCTCATAATTAGTCCCACATGCAGTGCAGGCAATTTATCATCAAAACAATCAGCAGTCACCATTTGATTTGGTGAATACCAGAGATTATCAGAAAATTGAGCCTAGGGAAAGGAGAATAGGATAGAGCACTTTGGCTTTTGTAAATTACTTTTTTTCTTTCTTTTTTTTCCCCACAAAAATATCATTTTCCCTGAGGAGTAGTGACCAGCCCAAATGACCCCATAATGAGTGGATTCACAGGAAAGCTACTGTCTTGCCCTTTACAGCCCTTCTTTACTTCTGAATTTGTTATATTGGACTTTCTTGTATGCTTAATAAACTGCTTCAATAACAGCAATCAGCACAAACATGCTATTTCACAAGCAAAGAGGGTGTTCTCTTTCTTAGCTGAACACTGTTGCTGCTCCTTTTGGTGATGGCAAAACAAATTATGCCTCTATTGTGCAAGAAAATGTGCACTGCAATCTCTGGGCACTCTTTCATACACATACACGTACAAAAACACATACACGTACACATACACACACACACACACACATAGTCAAGCAAATGCACTCTCACATACATGTGTACATTCAAGCATAGCCAGAAGGGTCAAATGCCTCAGGCAAAAAGAGAGGTGGAAACAATTCCCTGCATAATAGCTAAGGATGATTATAGTATTATTTACTGCCAGTCCTCGCTGCATCACTGATCATTTTGATTGAGAAATTCAGTAATTAATGGAAAAACGGGATTACACCAAGCTCTGAGGAAATGCTGAAATCCAAGCATCAGAGTATTCAAGGTACAGAGGAAAAATGTGTCTGCACAGTGTCTGAGACAGCAGTAGTCCTGTGGTCCTGCATGAGGTCAAGTCTGCCTCCACCCTATGTTTAGGAAGTGTTGAGATACACAAGGTCTGACACAAAAAACCTCAAGACTGTGACTATAACTCTTTTTTTCCAATAAATTAAGAAAATCAAAGAAGTTGACCTTCAAAATAGTTCCCTTCTGAGTTGACACTCAGCTGCATATGATGACATTAAGGTTCAAACCAATTTTGCGTATCATTTTCTGAAAGGCTGCTGAGGATCTCTATTGTTTTTACTTTCACATCTTCTGCCAACAAAAATATGGGTTCCTTTGAGCGCCAAGTTGATCTTTGGAATCTCTTCATTGTAATCCTCAGTCAATAAGTTTTCATCACAGATTTCTTCAGCTTCACAAGAAACTTGGTGTTAACTCATTTACTCTTGCACACCAACATTTTCCAACAGAGGGTAAGAAAACCTCTGCATTTGGACACATGTCCACTCGTACTGAGCAAAGCGATTGAGTTGAGCCTTGTCTCACTGTGACAGGTTAGAAAATGTTCCATAACCAGCTCTTTGTCTCTCCTCTCTCAGTCTTGATTCCCAGGCTATAGAGTTAGTCTCATTTTTTTGTGTATGTTTGACCTTATCCTCCTGCAAGGCTATGCAGAAATGCTTAGTGATATGGGACTCACTCGCCCCATATCATGAAACCATGCATCAGAGGCCATAGCTTCCAGTGTGGTCTACAGCAGAAAAAAAGCACATAAGGATTCCTGATGTTTCTTTGTGCTTCTGACTACACACCAGTTTCAGAAATGCAGCTGTGGGGAAAACAATAAACTTTACTCTTACAGTCTCCCAAGGACTGCTCAGTGTTTCTGCTTCAGTGCTTCAATAGCTGCAACTCTTTCCTACCCCAGCTCTTGGTACTGAGAAACTGCTAAAAAAATCACAGGCTAGCCTCTAAAATTTGTCTACCATATATTACAAACTGATCATTATAGTCTATGAATCAAACCATGTTTACTTTTTAAACAAACGATGTGTCAATAAGAAGAATGGACTAATGTTAACTTCTATTACCATAGACATGCCTGGAGATGAAGAGTATTTGATCTATTACTACTTCTTCAGGGCAACTTTCTTTTGAAAGGAAGGCTTGTATTACTATGTTCTCTGTATCCTCTGCTTCCATTCTATCAATGTTGCTTTTGTTTCAGAGACTCTTCAGTTAAATTAATATAGTGATCGAAAGCAGAGAACTGAGTTCAGGCTGGGCTTAGATAATAAATCTAGAGTCTCTTGGAAGAGAAATTACGCAGCTAGAATGCATCCTTTGAGGTAAAATTTCACAACGGACAGGTAGGTGAAGGTCATGTTATTTTAGCCACAATATAGCATGATCTCAGTGATCATTTTAAAATAGTAGAATGTTTTATTACTGCATTGTCAAATATCAGCAGTGTTACACACTCATCAGAAACCATTATGCCTTTCATGCTCTGCTGATTAACACAAAATACCAAGTAGAAACAAAACAAAACAAAACATATCACATTCCGGACAACAAAAGTCAACTGTCAGTCCCAGATTGAACTCATCATATCAAGGTCTTGCATGTACCTGAATACAGGACACGGCAAATACAAAATCACACAAAAAGTAAATGCAGAAGAACTTGACTCATTTCTGTTTCATTAAAACCCCTCCTTCAGAGTCAACTGAAAATGCCAGCCCTTCCTTACCTCCTCACTGAAATAGACTAATGGTCATTGGCTGTACATATGTATGAAATTCATCTCAGCTTACAGCAAAGTCGTATTATAAATAATTAAGAGTATACACCACACAGACAAGGCAAATATACAGCAGTCCTTTTCAGTTGCTCTAAGAGTGGTATTTTTCTCTGTTCCCATAAGCCCTGACTTTTCTTCTGGAAACAAATGAGGCACTCAGTAATGTATGGACTTGCAAGGCCTTGCAGGGCAAAGGTAGAGTCATCATGTCCATGCTGCAAAGGATGAGCAGCTGATCATCACCCTTCCCAGCTCTTGTCCCTCTCTCTTCAACGATTCCGAGTAATCCTACTGGAGCACACTGGAGAGAGAATAGATAACCTTGCTTAAGAGCATGGGTAGGAGCTTACTCATAAGGCACAGAGATTCTGGCTCACACTAAGGTTTCTTAGCACCACGTGGCTCCACCGCTGTGGCTCATGGACAGACATTCACAGCTCCTAGGTTAGGGTGGGTGCCCAAGGTAAATCTTTTGTCCACTGTAATGGGCCCTGTTGTAGCCAAACAGTAATAAACTGGAAGGCATTTGAGAAATGTCTCATTTTTATCCACCTTTGTAACCTCCATATAACAAGCTGTGCCAAAAAAAGTGTTACCAAACAAAAGGCATAACCAGAGAAGTCCCCAGCTCCCATCTACATCCAGCAGATCACAAAGATTCTAGATGTGGGTGACTCCCTGGCTCCCCTGCTGTTTTCACACGAGTGCTGATGGGCTGTTAACACTGAAAGCAACAGTACTTCACCAATGTCATCACTTAACAATATAACACGACAACATCTATAGAACCAATTAGCATAAATCAACATAATACCCACTTTGCAGCATTAGTATTGGAAACTTTCTTGTTCAGGTAGTGGTAGGGGGACACAATATACCATGAACTGTAATGATTTTGCTGAAGTGCTCTCATATAACATAGTATGCTTGCACAGTATGGGCGTATGAGACTCCACGAACACACACATATTTTAATAACGAGTATAATACTGTCCCTATGCAATTAGTTTAATGCATTTTCCTAATAATAACATGCCAATTTTTCTGTGATCTTTTCTTAGATTAAGAGAAAAGACAAATTTCCAGGAGCTACTACATGGGGAGGTTTGGAAGGAAAGGAGAGGTGTGTTCATTTTGATTTCAAAGCACATCAGCGTGTCTTTCTGTGCCCAAAGGGTCATCATGCATAGAGTCACGTAAATAGAGACTGCTTAAAAAAATAACTCAAGGTCACTCAGAGTCAGTCCCCTAGGTTTGAATTACAGATAAACACATTTCAAAGTGCAAACTTTGGAAATAAGGTACAGGGGAGAACAACCTTACATGGCACTTCCATCAATTTTGATAGAGCAGTTTCAATTTTCAGTGTAATAATTCAAAGGTCTTGTGGCTTTCTGACAACACTGAGTTCTCCTTCCCTCCTCCTCATTCTCTGTCCTTCCCTCTAGTGCTCTATACACACTCTGAACATCACCAGTTTGAAACCTGAATGCTTTATCACATCCAAGTGCATTTCGAAAAGCTCTTCCAAATTCCTCACTTTAGGCAGCATTTTCTTGAACGAGAGATCTGTTTGGGGTTAAGATGGCAAGCGCATTTGGAGGTGGCAGGCAAATTACAAATAAAGGGAAAGTACTATGCAGTACACAAAAGCAGTCGTTCTCCTGTCCTAAGGGAAAAGTCTGTAAACACTCTAGGCTTTACAGCAGGTATGGATGGGCAAAGTCTCCCTTTCCTTCACTAGCAATGATGGCAGGAAAACCTGAGGGAGGTCCTCAGAAGTGGTATACAAGTCACTCTCCACTCCACTTTCCCAAGCTGCCACCCTATTTTGCAGTACCTGGGGAAACAGAAAGATTATCCATAAGCCTTGCTTGCCACGATATGGCATTATATCTCTGCATTCACCCTTTCAATCACATTAATGCCAATAATGCAACAATCTTTTTCTTTCATAAAGGTCTTAACCTGGCTTGTGCATTAATTTAGTTTGCCAGGTTATTTATGCACCTATAAAAATGCAGGCTAGGCATCTCTACAAGCACAGACAGATCCTATTTATGCTGATCTAAAAGAGTTCTGAGCTCACAGTTGCAAGTCTTTTATAGAGTTGGTCTATTACTACACATTTCCTAGGGGCCAGAGGTGAAGAAGCTGATTCTGTGTCTTCCACCTTAACCTGAAGTCCGTTATTTCCCATCTAACAGCCTCACTTCTCTCTTACTGATTCCAGCCAATCTCATAGTATTTCTAGACCAATGAAAACAAGCAAAGCCGATGTATCTGCAGATGCTGCTGCTGTGGTATGTCCAACCCATTTTAGATACCATTGCAGCAAGTGCTGTGAATATGTAGTACTGCTCTGAAATGAGGCTGTATTCACAAGATTTCTTTGGACAGTTTGGTGAACTCTGCTCTGAAAACACTGACATTTTTGTCCAAGTGAAGCCTGGAGGATTAGGCTGTGTGTGGCACTCCAATAATAACACCAAAGTAAGGAGTATTATTAAGGGCTAGTTTAATTTTTGAATGTATCATATAACACACTGCAAAAGTAGCATAAGGTCAAGGAAAACATACATTATTTAATTTGAGTTAAAGCCAAAGTGGTGGTGATGTTGAAGACCAAACTTCCTGCCCTGAATGGAACTTCCTTTGTTCAGTCCTTCCAACTTCATCAAAACTTTCCACTCTCTCTACCTTCAGCCCTCACTTTCTTAGTGAATACATTACAGACTCAGAGGGTCCTCCTCTCTTCCTCTTTCCTTCTTTGCCAGACAGATTAGGAACACTCTTAACTCCTTTGTAAATAGTTTTCCATTTCTGCCTTCCGCTGCCTCTCAGCAGCTCCAGGAAAATCAAAGTAGCAGCAATAACGACAGAATCTCATCTTAGAAATCAGTGTCATTGTCACCCAAACTCTTCTTTCTAGATAATTTTGCTCCTTCTTTCTTGAGCAATAGGATGATGATTTCACATCAAAGGTAACCATGACAGCATCATGGCAGACATATTTGTTTGGTAGGTGGGTTAAAGCAGTTCTTCAGCACTGTATAGCAATTAACTTTACTATCCACAGACTCAAAAAATCCACTATTTCAGTCATTAAAAAGGTACATACGAATGTGAGACTTGCTAAGTCTGAGTAAATGTGATCAATAATTTACATATTACTGGATAACAAGTAAAGAAAACAAAAATAATAGTTTTGGTTTCAGGGTAGATGTAGCTTATGTATTAAAACATTCCTGCTATATTTTACATGTCTCTATAAATATCAAAATAGATTTATAATTTGAAAAGGGAACATGCCAACTCTAAAGTTACACTTCAGTTTATGCAGTTAAATCTTTCAGCTAACAACATTCTGCAGGCAGTAGCTCTCCTGCTTGGGAGGCAAACCACACGTTTGCCTTTCCAATACGCATGGAAAAAGAATCAGTTAGGAAATGCAGTGAGGGTAAGTGGAGTCATCACAGGCACTAGGTGCAGCATGACCACTGTTGGGTAGATTGCGGGGGAATTAGATGAAGCAATTAGCTAAATAAGGGCATCATGGCATTGATGTATTATTCTGCTTTTTTTTGGCATTCTGGGCTTCTCTTTCCATGTTTTCACCTGCCCAGCACCCTCAGAAGATGGTGTTGGCTTTCTCTGTCCTTCTCTGGAGAAAGGTGGTCTTGCATCTGACCACATATCTCTGACACCAGAAGTCAGGTTATATCCAATGAGGGACCACACTGTAAAACTAGATTAAAAAAGCAATGTGTTCATCAGGTGTGAAGTGTTCTTGAACTGAGACCTCTTGACAGAAGCTTTACCAGTATCACAAGCACTTGACAGTGTGATCCATTGGTTGGCCTCCTCCCAACTGCAGTAAACTGGAATTTCTGTAACCCCAACGACCACATAGGACTCAAAGGTGGTTTTCTTGAACATTTCTGTGAAATGCTCTATGAGTTGCCTGAGGCCTTTCCCTGAAGACTAAAAGGGATCTGGGTCCTAAGTTTTCTGGATCTTTGTTTCTTATGTCATAGTGACATCAGTGGAATGCGAAGGGAAAGGTTTGATCAGCTTCTGTTCTTTCCTGCCTTGCACTTCGATAGTATTTTTCTTAGGGTTATGGTTCTTGGATAATATACAAGGCGAGGTTGGCTTAACCTGTGTAGTTTTATTCTTAACTTCATCCAGAAATCAGTTGGCTTCAAGTGATCTTACTGAGATGACATAGATAAAGTCATGGCAGAATTATATTGTCATCAGTGGATCCAAGCTTTTATTCAAAGAAATGCACATATTGATGCCAAAAGCTTCTCCTATTACTAATGAAGACCAGAACAAATTATAAGGAATAAAACTTCCTAAAGCCCATCTTGACAGTACTGTGGTAGTCCATGAGGAAACCTGAAAGCAAAGGACACGTCTAGTGATGACCTGATGGAACAGGTCATCCTTTAGTTTTTCTAAGGTATTTTTTTGAGTCATGCCATGGCAAAGAGTCACTGTCTCCTGTTACACTCTGTTCTTGGGTAACTCCTTCCACCTGAGGAGGTCAAATCCTTTCTAGCCTTAGTGAATGATTCGTGGCATGGTAGTGAATTAAGGTCTTTGAGCTCTGTAGGAGGGTGGTGCAGGTTTGCTGAAGGAGCTCTTGCTGATCTGAGTGGGAATCAGGTCACCTCTTAGGGACCACCACATAGCTGATGGGAGCAGCCCTCACTTGTCTTTTGCCAGGTCACAGGTCCAAGCACTGTAGCCATGCCAGGAAAAACTCCTGAGCAGCTTTTCCCCAGACTAAGAGAAAGAGCAACAAAAAAAAGCAGGCAGTGGCTTCCCTCAGAAACTATAGGACAAATATTTTTACAGATAGTCCTTTTGCAGCCTACTTTGCCTTCCCTTTTCTCTTTTCTGTTTTTTTGTTTGTTTGTTTTTAACATTTCCATTGCTCCTTCTGCATCAGAGCTTTATTTAAGGCTCTTGGCTGGGAGCCCCTGGGAGGATTTCCAGTCCCCTGGGTGGATTCCTGGTCCCTGTACATCACAGTATTACAAGTGTGGCCTCCTGTCTTGCCAGGACTTTAAAGGGCCCATCTGGCCTGTTACCATCGATCACATTGGATATTTGTAATTCAATCCCCCCCCCAAATTACCCAGGCCTTAATTTTCAGTCCTAAGCTGTATCCAAAGCTATTCTCTGCCATTCTCTTTGTAGAGAAAGAAAAATATCTAATTTAAACGCAAAGCTTCCCCTGCCTCATAACATTTATGCATAGAATGCATTACTGCTATTATATTCTGAAATCCAACTGTTTCACAAAAAACAAAATATCCTTTTTATAACTGCTTTGCTCCCCACTTTTTTCTTTTCCTTTTATGTTACATATACCAACAGGGGCCAACTTTATTTCAGTATTGACTTGGATTTTGATGAATATGCTTCTATTTCATTTATTCTTTATTTGTGCAAAAACTAGGCAGTATTTTTTATATAGTTTCCCACTTCCTTTTTGATTAAACTGTTATATTTGATTTTCCAGAAATAAAGCGGTAAAGAGATAGAGAGAGTGAGAAAAATATTTCAACCTTGATTCTCTCCTGACTCATAGCTCTGTAAGCTCTGACCTAAAAAGCCCACCTTAACTCACTGAAAATACGTGCCCAAAGGGAGTCATCAGAGAGGAAATTTTCAGGAACCGACGCCCAAAAATGCTAACCACAGAAGAATAAGGCCTTTTCCACCTGAAATTAACTGAACTGCTCAAAGAAAAACACTAAACCTCCTCTATTAATAATAATAGATGAGGCAAGTCAGTGCTTTGGAATTAAATTGCTGTATTCAATATCAAAGATCAAAAGTCACTCAAACTTCAGTGTCATTATTTAGCACATCAGGAAAAGTCCAGTCCATACAAACTCAGTGGATAAGCTGTTAATCTGTTTTTCCTTTGCCCATAACTTTACAAAGCTCTCTTTTTTTGGGCTGAGAGTTTCGCCATTCTTTGTTTCAGCTTAGACAGAAAGTTCTCTGAACAAAAAATATTGCTGCCTCCGATATATAGGGTGTACATATACAAAACCTCCTTTTTTGTTGAATACCCACAACAGGCCTTGAAGTAAACTAAGATCAGGACAGTAGCTTCTTCACTAAATCAGCCTGAAATAGGAATGTATTTCACTAGTGCCGCGTACTAAGGGAAAGAAATCTACTATTGCTTATTTCAGCACACCCATGGGATATGATTGAAACATCTGGGGAGAAAGAACCGGGTAACATTATTATAATTAAGATCATCCAGTGTAACCCTGAAAAGCAAAACTGATCCTACAACCCTTATCCACATTGATTATTTCTTCCCTGCCTATAGCCAGTGCAAGCAACTCTCACCTCATTGCATGTGGTGACTGTTTTGGCAGCCCACCAGTTCCCAAGCTGCTAACCTTTGGTTAAAAATGCCAACAACACTAGTGAGAGAAACATTAATTTTCACAGACTGACCAGAGGACAAGAAAAAGTAGACAGTGAACATTGGTTTTTTTGCCTAGAGCAGAAAGCTTCAGGCCAGATGAACTGGGACACAGGCGATCCTTGTGGCTTTTCAGCAAGGGAATGACAAACATTATAAAAAGATCCTGCATGTTGCTAGCTTTGCAGCTCACTCCTCCATTTGCCTGCATCTGTCCAAGGAGGAATCTCATTACCATTCTAACCACTAAAGAGGGGAGATGAGTAGGGTTTCTTATTTGTAGGGTGGCTGCCTCCAGCCGCAGCCCCCAATATGAAACAAACAGCCAGCTCACTCCACGTTGCAATCACAGCTGAGGTCTGGCAATGGGCTCCTCACAGATCCACAGGAGCTCCCCCTTGTCCCCTCTAGGTCAAGAAGCAGCTGGGCTTCTGATGTGGGAGCTGGACTGAGTACAAGCCAAGGAGCCCTGCTGAGAAGCAGAGTAGACGGCTGAGGTCTTGCCCTGAGGAGCACACTCTAACTCTGAGTTACAACAAGGTGCAGAAATCATGGCTAAACAAGAGGCAGTGCATTCCTGAAAGCCCCAGAGCAGATTGGTGGCGAGGAAGAGAGCCCATTCTCCCTCAACAGTGTACCTTGCAATGTCAGCCTTCATCTTTTTTAAGCTTGTTCTGCCCTTCTCAGGAACCAGAAGTGGCATTTGTGCCTCAGATGAGCCTGTGAAAGACCTCCAGGCCTTCAAGCCATCAGCTGCCATCAATTGTGCTTAGTCTCCTTCTGGTCTCTCACAGTGCTCCTGCATACCAGGGCCACCAGCCTGCTCACTTTGCAAACAAACAGCCTAAACTGTGCTGCCCAACTACCTGCTGCCGGGGTACCTGCCACTCAGCCAGAAAAGTCGCCAGGACCTTACAGTAGAAAACGACAGCCAGTTTATTTATTTGCTCAGTAAAGGAGCGGAATGGTAGATAAAAGCCATCAGCGCAGAAGTGGAGTGGAGAGGGCCAAGCGTCCCCTTGTGCTCTGGCATGATCTACATCAGGTTTTCACTTCCTAGACCCTGATAGATAGTTCCCATGTAAATGTTTGCTAACAGACTTCTGTGCATTGCTCTGTTGCTTCTTCTACAGAATCAGCAAGCAGAGCGACCCTGGGCGTTAATAATGCTTTTGCTGCAGCATCTGAACAGTTGCTTGGCCAGGAGTCACCTTCTTGTCAGAGGAAGCTATTTTAGTTCACGGATGTGGAAATAACTGAGATATGTATTTCCAAGACCAATATAACCACAAAAAAGGTTTCTCTGAAACTGTGACTGACCACCGGGGCAGTCAATGCTAAGGTATATTTGAATAGTGATTTCTAGGAATCTGATTTCATCCATAGATTCAGAGGAAGATCTAACACTACCATGGGGACAATAAAGCATTTACAACCTGTCTGCTAAGCGTACAAGGCACTTGTAGATTAAGTCATGAGGAAGTCAGCTATTCAGGCATTACACAAAGTTTTCTAAAAGATAGTGACGTACATTTAGCCACCATCCTAAAATGGGACATCAAGAGAAAACATTTCTGCTGTAGCTTTCCTTGCTATTGTCAGCCTCTCTCCCTGTGAAGGGAGCGCTGTTTATGGGACCAGTGTTTGGAAAAGTAGGCTTGAATAGCAGTGTCAAAGGGTAATTGGCACAAAAGAGATCCCTACATTTGGAACAAGAGGAATTAGGTTTTCTTAAGCACATTGGGACCACAGAGGGCTTGTTGTTGATAGACCTACAAGTAGTAATGTTACCAGGTTCAAACCAAGGGTCATAGCATGCAGTGAGACAACAGCTCCTTAGAGCAATGAGAACAGGGTCATGACTCCTGTGCGCAACTGATTGATCAGAGCTCAGATCTCTGAGAAGCATGGGGAAAAAAATCTGTTGCTCATAGTCTTCATTTACCCTGACTTTGAAAGGTTTTTATTGAGACAATGATCACCTTGCAGTTTTGCTTTTCAGTTACTGCCTAAAAGCCAGTGGAATAATTTTAAATGATACATGACCATGGGATTTTATCAGCCAGATGCATTAGTGGACAAGTTCCATACAAGGTAAAGTTTCGTAGCTGTTGGTAGATTTTCTTCTCAAGGGCTCACATCTGGAGACTGGTCTCTCAATTCCATTCAGCAGGACAGAAGCTTGAAGCCTTGAAAATTAACAGCAAATTATGTGCAGCCACGCCAGGGACTCACTTCTAAGTTTATGTTCAATACAACTACAAGTAGAAAAGTGCATCTGAATCACATTTCCACTGTATTAACCTTGAACCTGAACTCCCAGAATGGACTTGAGGAATATTTAGGACAACCTGAGGGTCAACAATACTTAGGGTGTTCTAGATGATATCTTCTGCCATATATTTCCAGAGTGCCCTATGCTGCTGTTCTAATCCCAACTCTCCCCACAGACTGCTTTGGTTCCTTTGTAGCCACCTGACTCTTTGTCACCTGAAAGGATCTTGTTTTAGGAGGCATACTGAGTTCCCTCTTTAAAGGTTCATTTATAGTTCTGATGACAGTAGAAAATAATCAGACTCAAGCTTTAAAACGAAGCCTACGGCTCCAAAACACAACCTTCAATAAGCCCACTGTGTTTGCTGGAAATATCTAGAACGTTACTGTGGATCTTCTGAGAGTTTTGAATCACTTCTAGCTGTGCTATGTGATGTCCAAAGGACATACCATGGATTCCTGACCAGGTTTATACAACAAGAAGAAACTTCCCTGTAAATTCTGTACAAGCCCAGAGGTAGAGCCGAGGGAGTTTGGGCAGTACTAAAGGAATACAGTAATCAATAAAGCTTATAACTATGTGCTCTCCTACCAAGCCTCAGTGCGTAGATTCACGGAGCTCCCTGTAGAACTGCATGCAGACTGGATTGTTCTGATCAATACTGGAAGGTGGTATAACACAACACTATTAATGCAACTGGCCCCATTGAACTCAATAGAAGTTCTGTTATTTACTTCAGTCAAGCTAGGATTTCATCTAATATGTCTTTTCCAACTCTAATATCTGTGATCCTGAGCACATTACTAAATTGCCAATGGGATCTGCCAGCCATCACAGTCTCTGATTTGTCAAGTACTCTATTTGTATTCACCACATCTCTTGTTGTGCAAAGGATTCCAGTAATAAGCTATTAAAGACATTTAATGTTACCAATTTAAAACTGAAAAACACAAACTACTGAGGTGGTGAAGTTGCCAGAAGAGACATCAGGCCCTATGTTAGAATATCTGATTCATCAACTCCTATATGTGCGAAGCCTGTAGATTGGATAATTATAGCTCCATCAGTGAATAATGTGTTTATTAGATCCAAACTTGGTGCAGTAACAGAAGCAGAATAGAGACTAATGTTATCAAAAGTGTTCACAGAGAGATTGCCATGGTACTAAGGGCTAGCAAACGTAGACAAATAAAAATGGCTTATTAAAACTCACTTTTTGTGAGGCATGCACCCATTTTCAATGCAGCTACCTAATAATACCATGCAATATGGTGCAGTAATATTACACAGCAATTAAGGCATAGAAGAGGACTCTGTTATAATGCTTACTTAGCAAAGCTCAAAGGCCCAGCCTGGCACTTAATCAGACAGAGATATTGTTTTCTAGTAGTTTAACTGGAGTGAGGTTTGACAAAAAATGGAGCATTCCAAAACAACTTCTTCATAGAATCACAGAATACCAGATTGGAAGGGACCTTGAGGATTACCTAGTTCAACACTTTGCCACTTCCTCTTGCTGAGTCACTAATGGTCGAGAAAATACAGATAGCCAAATGTTTAGTCTAGCCTGGTAGCAACTGTCTGTGCATGTTAATGGTTTTTGTATGCACATAGAGAAACAAGTTATGGGTGTTTAAAAACTTATGACAAAGGACATAATAGCCCAAAACTAGAAGTGGCAGAAATTAATTGCTTTTCAGCTACAAGTCTGTTGTGGGGAAGCTGAAGTATATAAAGTGGAAGTTAAGGAGAAGGTTGCAGTCCCACTTGGCCAGTATGGGGACAGTGCAGCAAATAATTGCTAAACAAATGTATTGTAAGAAGCCTAAATAGACAGCTGTCTGAAAGCCAGGGAAATGCTCATTCGTGTAGGTCAAAGTGCAGAAGCAGCCAATAATAAAGATTTTCTGAAATGTAAAACTTCTGAAGTTTATCCTCTTTTACAGTTCTTGCAGATTCCTGCAATAATTAAAATGCAGCAAGCTCCACTAGTTTGACTCACCTTTGTCGTTAGTTGATTCCCAGAGAAAGTTTTCTCTTATTTGTTTGTCATTGTCTCTCATTCTTAGTTCAGACCAAGACTTCAATATACCTGACGGTCATGAACCGTTCTGACAATAATTTTCTTTTGTTTTATTTTGTTGCTTAAATAATTTTTAAGTTCTCAGAAAACTGAAAGGCAAAGGCAAGCATTGCTTGGTGTCAAATTCAGTTTCTAGCATGATTCAAAGTGTTAATCTGCTTTGGGATTTTTTTCCTGCATATCTTTCTTTTTTAAAAAAAAAGAAAAAGAAGTACGTGAAGTACGTTTTTGGAGAAAAGCATCCACTTAAGCAATATTGAGACACTTTAATTTGGGCAGGGATCAGATGACTCCAGGGGTACCTTCAGTCTATTATTCTGTAATTCAAAATGTCAAAAAAATCTATCAAAAGTCATTCAAACTGATCCTGTGAATTGATAGAAATACATCATTTTTTTCCATGTTTAACTAAATCTATATTTTTCAGGATGAAAAATTGACTGCAAATTTTCATCCAGCTGTAATTGAAGTTTTTCTCGGAAAACATTCATAGAACTACACTTTTGATTTTGCCCCTTCAGGAAATAAACTGTTTGTAAGTCAATTTATCAAAATTACACTTTCCAATACAGAAAATAGTAAGGTATTTCAGATACCTCTCTTGCATTATTTTTAAAAGCAGTAGAATTAGTGAGACAAGAAGAGAAAGAAAAGAAGACAAAGTATTTTAGAGCTTCTTTAACTCACCATGTTTTTCAGCAAACCTCTGTTATCATCACTAAATAAATCTAATTTTTTTTTTCTGTGGGTCATATAAGTTCAGACAAACTTCAAGAAGTAGCTTACGTCTCACCATTTAACTGTAGAAAGCTAGTTTAACAAAACGTAAACGGTATCCAAAATCTATTAACACACAATAATACGTCACCATTAAACATTTGAAAAGTTTTTATTCTTTTTAAGAAGAGAAAAATACCTTACTATTTTTAATGTATCTTACGTCTCAATAGAGTTTTCACTGTTTTTAATGATGGCTTCTCAGAAGTCAGAAAACAATCTTTTTCTCCACATGTTGATATGTTTTGTTTAATAAAAATAGATGTATTTGGAATATTTTAAGAGACAATGCAGCGAACACAGTTTCTTTTGTTTATTTAGTTATTTGATGTTTGGACAGTGCTTTGCAAGCATAATATGCTATTATTTTTAGTATTGCTTGTGCATACAGCATTATCAACAAGATATGGATAAAATGCTCTCAGCTTTGCAAGCAATTTTCTTGATTAATTTCTTTGTATAAAGCAGCAGAGGGAGCTCATACATTATTTTTGGTGTGTCAAACAAAAATGATAAATTATGCGTGCACACGCATGTGCGTGCACACGCATGTCTAGGTGACATGGCCCCATACATGTATGTACACATGCAGTCAGCTCTGGGACAAACTGCACAGCTACAGTGCCTGTGCCTGCATTAGTCGTGCAGACCAATAGGAGCAGATACGTACAGCAAAAGAGTTGAGAGTGAGAACTTCACATCAACAGCACACATCATTAAGAGAAGTCTTTCTGGACTAGCTGCAGCCTGCTCCCAATGGCTGAGTTGCCCATTGGTGGCTTGAGCATGTTCAGCAGGCTTCCAGAGCGGTTTTTCCAGCTGAACGCTTCCCAGGAGGAACCCAGCTGGCATGTTCTGATGTTTCTCTGGGATGCAAAGTGAAGCTCAGCTGGCAAGGGTTATGGGGAGGCATGTGGCAACAGCATACACTTGGTCCAAACCAAGTTAGCACCACTAAAGCTGTACTGGAAACTGCTAGGTACCTGACCTGAGATGATTTTCAGGTGCGTAAATACTTGCATGGATGATTTCAATTCGGGAATTTGTGTTCTGCACAAGAGGCTCTTTAAGCACCTATACGGGGTTTTTAACATTTTTTCCCCAGTCTCTATAATTTTTGCAGGAGATATTTAATGATGAAGGTACACTAAGAAAGAAGTGCTGAAGTCACTTAAAGGACTGCATAAACTTCCTACAACTTCTTATTTGTGTCTCATGGAAGAAGTTCTTGGGAGTGTAGGCCTTCAGCTGGCCGCTTGAAATCTGTAAACCTGAAGTTTCTGGAAGGCTTAACAGACTTGCACCTTGGCAATTCCTAGCACCTCCTGAACAGCACAAATATAATTGCTGTTTCCTTTAAGAGTATATAGCGTATATCCTCTTCAACATGCTGGACCGACCATTGCCTTAAGAGCATGGTTTGACTTCTCTAGGCACTCCTGTGAAAGTCTAGGGGGAAGCAACAGGCAGTGGATAATGTGGCCGCTGTGCTTTGGTGGAGGGCAGCATCAGGAAGAAATTCTTCACTGAGAGGGTAACTGTTCATTGGAATGCGCTGCCTAGGGAGGTGGTCGAGTCACCATCCCTGGAGGTGTTCAAAGAGAATTTGGATGAGGCACTTAGTGCCATGGTGTAGTTGACAAGTAGGAGTAGGTGTAGGTGTTGGGTCATAGGTTGGACTCGATAATCTCAAAGGTCTTTTCCAACCTTACGATACTGTGATACTGTGATCATTAGGAAGTGAGTAGTCCAAAGGACTAACCTGTATTGTCCCATACACAGATGAGTAATGTTGAGGTCAAAGACTGGAAGTAGTGGCAAAACTGGCCTGCTGATACCTTTTGCTTCCAGGTTGGGCAGAGATACTGCGAACTTTGCCCCATGACTTGATGCTTTCACTTCCAGACTTGGACTGAGCAGATGCAAAACCAGCAGTAAAGCAATTGGAAAAAAACAGCATAAATCGGGAGACTGGAGATGTGTGGGGAGGGATGGGAGTGGGGCAACAGGGTACAAGGCAGGAAGATGAGACAGCAAATAGCACACTTTGTGGTTTTAAAAAATCCCTTTTTGGGGTGGGACTTTGGGCGAAAGGAATAGATTTCAGGATAATTACCTGTCATATCCAAACCAGCTGGCCATACTCATAGTAAAAATCCCATAAACCAGCGTTGTGAGAGAAGGAAAGCCACATTGTTTTTATTTGTCTGTAGAGCAATATGTGTCACTGTATAAATAGTAACTAATAATAATAACATGTGCTGCAGCATTTCTGTGATACTTTCCAATAATTACTGTTGTTGTAAAGGAGTTTAGTATGAAGTAAAACATCTCTATAAGGGAAAAGATTGCTGTCTCTTTCCCTCTGATATTTGTGTAACTGAATTAAAAATATGCAGATACATCAAGTCGAAAAACTGTTATTCCTAGTTCAAGCCCAAAATCTCAAGCTGAACACCTTGTAAAATCTTTCAGCTACATTGTTCTCTCATACATTATGGGGATTGTTATTTCCTTTTAACAGTAGTAAATCATCAAATAAAAGAGGCTTATATTGCACATACCATTGTGAGACATGCTCAGGATGTAACATCAGAATGAACTATTTTTTAACCTAATATGCAACAATTTAGCAGCATTAGAAGAACATAAAACAGATAAAAGTATAGCTTTTACAGCCATTCATCAATGGCCTTTTTTGAAGAGTACAGATACCTCCTCAGGCTAAGCATATATCTCTCTATTTCACATAAATACACAAAGTGACAGGGCTTCCAGTCAAAATAAACATTTGCTCAGTGTATACCTGATTTCCACCCGTTTCATTCAATAGGAAAGATACTGAGGTTAACAAACACACTAATCTCTCATCTGCTCTAGGGATGAGGATGCACTGTATCCACAATGTTGTGATTGAGTGTGTTCACAGTTTGCTCTTATCCTGGACTTCTATGTCTTTGTACAGGTGCTATTTAAAAGAAAAACAAGCAAACGAGCCTTAAGGTGGAGCCAGCCAAAACTGCTTTCAGTTTTTAGAAAACAAGAATGTCTCGAGGCAGAAAGGACAATATCTTCAGCTTGATAACAGTGCAAAAAGCAAGAAGGATTGTTGAGAAAGCATGATTATGTGGGGAAAGCAGCACAAGGTGAAATAAATATGATATCATTGTGTAAGAAAAAAATTTACGTGTAATACTTAACAACATAAAGCAGCCATAATTCAGGGAAAAAATGGTCCAAAACTTTCAAGAGTCTGAGGTACCTAAATCTCACCACATTTGAGAAAATCAGGTTACCTAGACCAGAAAGTAATTTTTTTACAGTCTTGGCTCTTGCTGCATTGCTTCAAACTCTCTGTGAACGGGAATACAGTCCTACCACCTCAGCTTGTTTCGTCAGCGGTTTCAGTAGCTGGAAAGAGAAGGGGAGCTGAGTACAACTCCTTTATCTCTTGGGGCACAGCTCATCACCATTGTTATATCCAACACCCTTGCCAAACACAGGCTGAGAGGATCTAGTAGATCCCCTCTCAATTCCACACCTGGCTTGCCAAGGCTATAATCTGACGCTTCGCCAAGTAAAATACATAGTTTGGGCTCATTGTTTGGTGATCTCACACTAGGATTTCATGGCACTCTACTGAAGAAAAAGTAGATTGAGGTATTTTAACAGCCATGATATTAGTCAAACCTGATTAACAGATTATTTTCCACTGACATCACTTCTTTATTCTATTTACAAGCTAAATAGCCCAGCCACTCAATTGATAAATGCTCATTTTCCTCCATCTTAATTAACTAAATATTCTTCTACTTAAACAAAACCTCATTTTTCCATTGACACAGTAATAGATCCATTAGCAGAGTCTATCTGAGACCAGGGATCTTTTATTTATGAGGACAAGTCCAAACGGTTACTATTTTTTAATGTTTTTATTTTCCTTGATACTGTACACCGTGTAATGGCTTTGGTCCAAACAGTAATCACACAATGGGTGCCGTTCCTTCTTTCTTGACCTATCACACTCCACATGATTTAATCCATTGTTTTGGATGTTGCTGATGATTTATTGTACGAAAAATGTAAATGATCTGGATGGCAGATGTTTTATATTTTCTGACCATTCATTTTCACTGGGAATGTAATTAAAATTTATGAAGTGTATCTGCTGAATTGCATTGGCAATTGATGATCTCCTCCAGTGCTGTCTGTCTGAAGATGATGAGTGATTGTGGACAGTGAGATGTGTTGACAAGGGCAGAAACAGACGTGATGTTACTGTCATGAGTGAGGCTACCTGCAAAAAGGCTGTCTTTTTTTTCTTCGTTTTTTTCCCACAGGAAGAAGGTGGCAACCAGAGCTGTCTTTCTTCTTGCAAGACGGAGTACAAAGCCTCTGTGTACTCCTGAAAGCTGTCACTCCTTGCAAGTGCAATCTCTGTCTCTCTCAGCAATGGGCATCTGAAAACTGCGATATCACTTCCAAAAATCCATGTCAAGGATATTAATTAAATTCCTGATGGCCACCCAGAGAAGCTAATGAGTGTAAATTTCACAACATCCCAAGTTATAAGGCAGCACACTTAAACCTTTCCAGCATTGATATAATTCCTCCAGGATGGAGGTAAAGTGGGGAGCTGCTTGCCAAGGGAGTATGGTAAAGAGGGATAGGGAAAGGAGAAGACACTTGGTCTGCCATGGTTTGAAATAGAAAAGGAATGGAACCAGATCTGCAGATGTAGATATACCACAAGCCTGAAATAGAACGGGAAGGGTTGTTTGCAAAACTGAGATCCCTGGTAGCATTTTGCACTAGAGGCTGAGTGGATCCCCAGACCTCAATCCCTTCCAGATTCATATGCAAGTCCCACAGCTCTGGTCTTAACCCCTGTGAGCTATACTTACTGGACTTGGACTCCTCCCTGCTCTGACACAGCGTATCTCTTACGCTTTTGAGTACAGTGGACGAGACAATAAATAATTGCTACCATGCTATCATACCAGTCCCTCCACAGTAAATGCACAAACAGCCTAGATCAGCATGCAGTGAATAATGTAAGTGCTATAGGACTAACAATAAGAACTGGTGAGTTTCTGACACCCATCCTTATTATCAGGTATTTTGATCACTTGAATGTTTAAAGTGCTTTCCTAATCCACAAAACTTATTAAGTATATCTAGCATTAGACCCTAATAAAAATGCCTTCACTCTTAAGTCACGTGGCCACCTCATTACCGGAGGCTGGTAAATGAGGACTTTATTCCAAAACCAAACCCCAAAGGTAGTTTGTCACAAATGCCCTAGTCCCAGTCCCACTGTGGTTAATAACACCATTTCCAATGAGTTCTACCAGGAAAGGTGGGGTCTGAATAAAAACGGTTGTAGCTATCAGTTGATGAGGCCTCGCTGTGCTGAAGTCAGAAGGCATTTCGCCACTCATTCCAAAAGCAAGCATTACAAGCTCAAGAACTAATCCATGCTCCAAGCCTGATGGAGACTGTGACATTTGAAAGTGTATGATTCAAAACAGACAGGGGTTTGAAATGGCAGGTGCAGCAGATGGTCAAGATCCTGTTACACAAAGGCATTTTTTATTCATCCATTTATGCTCCCAGCCCTGTTGCTCCTGCGTGTCTCTGGCTTGCAACAAGGAACTGTGGCAGCAGAGAAGAAAGAATGAGATAGGAATGGGGACACAAGGTCTGGTTAGGTGCATTTTGGAAAACCCAAGGAATAGAACAGACCCTCTCAGCAGACATCATCCTGCAAGAGGGTTAGTAAATACCGCAGAGCTCTGGGAGCCAGGTAAGGTTAAGTTCTTCTTTTGGCTTCATTGCTATCTTATTGAGTGCCTCAGTTTACGTAGCTGTAATCTTAGGTAATATCCCTTACCTGGCTTTGTATGCCAAAACTTCGTTCATTAATACTGATGTCAAAGAGGGCATTCAGCACCTCACAGGAGGCCCAGTGCACCTGCATTAGTTAGCCATAAATCATGGGAAACAACACTTTGAAGTGTCAGAAAGATTTAATGTGGGATACAGAACAGAAGGGGAATGTGATGAACTGAGCCCCAAGCCCCAAATAAGGAATTTAAAATGCACCTTCCCCTTAAAAGTGTCAGCAAATGAAGAAAAAGAAGAGTGGGGGAGCCCCAAAGGCAGCAATTTTGAATGCTTTAGTTTTCTCTATTGACTTTAATTAAGCTCGCCCAGGATTGCAGGCCTGTCACTTGGGGAACCTTTCCATAAAGAAAAAAGGAGTCTGCTCCCCAGGTGGGTTTTCCCAAGTTTCTCAGGCTCTTACCACAATATATGCCTGGCATCCATGACAGGGTCGTCAAAAATAATAGCTAAGGATTTCACTGTCTGTCATTCCAAAATAATTATGTATGGGGTTTTACTTGCACTTGAGATGGGTTTTATATTTCATTGAGAAAATCCATGTAGACTTAAATATGTATTTATATGTGATATATTGGGATTGCACAGATTAACAGGCAAATAAAAGATATGTGGGAACTGAAGTCTACATACATGCATGCGAACGATGTCAAGAAAGTGGGTGGAGAGAACTGTCATTCAAAGGTTTGTTAATTACAAAATGCATTAATGTTTTATTAGCCATTTATCAGTAATTAATCACATGCTTTGACATAAAGTTCAGGCTTACAATGCACCATGGAAACTGTCCATTAAATATGATCCAAGTTTTGAGGGTCAGCCAGAGCCATAGCAAAGATAGCAGCATATTCCCCTCAGCTGGCTAGAAGGGACTACTGATGCCTCAGCGTTACGCTTGCGTCTATAGATGCAATAGCTTTTGGGTGCTTGCAAAGACAAAATAGTGTGGGAAAAATAAAAAAAAAAAGAAGAGAGCTTGCAAGCAGAAGGGGAGGAGACAGTATACTCAGTGGTATTCTTCAGGTGCACAGTTTGAATAAAAATGCAAAACAGGATGCTCCCATTCAGTAAATATTATCATTTTTATTCACTCATTAATTAAGTTGCTTAATTGCTGCTGTCAAAAGACTCTTGAGTTTGTGACTGGGGTTGTTGCAGTGTTTTGATAGTAGCTGAAGAAGGAAAAAAGCACTATCACTCGGCTTGCTCTTACCTGATAATGCGGCAGCACTGGTTATAGGAGATCATAGTGAAGCTGCAGAATTTACATACAGAAAAAGATAGATATTTCCAGGAAAAAGAGGAAAGGGGAAAGTCATCTCTGTGAAATCCATCAGATGTTATTTCACTGGTGTGATCGATGCACCATAGCTCCTGCGTTATCATTTCATTCATTACTCCATGAAAATCAGTTTTATGCAAAATATTTACCCTGTTTTAATCTAACATCCCCACAAGGGCCAAGAAATGGAATCAAGCCATGCCAGTCAGCACCATTGTAAATATATTTTTCTAGATCTGACTCCAAGGGATTATTTTAAGCTGGTATAGGAACCCTCTCTCCCAGGACACTAGACTGACAGATAGTCAATGCTTATGTCATATAATGCATGTATTTCTGAGACACTACCTATTCATGCCAGGATGATGATCAGTCACTCAAGGATGATAACCACATCCCTCAAGACATTCGTGGAATCAATGTTCACTTTACTGTAGGCACCTTACATCACGGTATCACACTAATGAAGTGCTGTGGTCATGATAAGTGAAGGCATCTGTGCAAATGCCCATCGCGAAAATGTGGCTGATTCTGCTGATATGGGCCAGGACCACCAATAACCAGTTATTGATTCTCATTACTAAACAGCTTTCAAAACAGGTGGTTGAGAATGGTCTCTAGTACATCCGGAGTTGGATTGTTGCATGTATGTCTATGCCTATAAGGAGGACTAGAGATGTCCTATGTTGTGCTTGCCTCCAGCTAGATAATGAGTGACAGAAGGAAAGACATATAGAAAACCAAGCAGAAAAAGCTGAGCAGAAAGAGATTAGGGCTAGGATGATGGCAGTGGTGTGCAGCCACCAATTTTACCTCAGTTCTAAATTCAAACCTCCAGTTAAATCTATATGCCCATTCTCTGCTCATAACCCCTTTTTTTTATTCCTGTCTAATGAAGCAGGAAGACACTTAAGGGGCTTATACCTACTCAGGAGGGAGATTTTTGCTTCATGCTGGAGGTCCCTTACCCAGGCACAGAGAGGAATACAAATCCTGGTGACTCGTGCTGTGCACAATGCAAGGACTGTCACAACAGGGTCTTACTATGAGTGTCTTGCATTGCCTGTGCTGCTGGCTTGAATAAATTTCAGAGATAGGTTATGAAGGCCTTCAAAACTCTTTGACCCATTGAATTCTTGGAAAGTCTTTCATTGCATCTCAATCTGTCCCAGATATATTTGTTAATGTCTACCCACTTCTGCAGAGAAGAGACCTTGCTTTGAGCTAAATTGCGCAATCCTTTTTTAATGTACACAAAGTTTCTCCAGAAGAGAAGAAAATCTAGTATACTGTTGTGAACATCTCATCTCTGAAACCGTACCTCATTTTTTTGAGTTGAAAGTCTACTGGCCTACAACATCACACAGCCTTAGCTGCCAATTTTCTACAATGCTTACAGGTTCCTTGGAAAAAGCAGCAGCATAATTGCATGACATATAGGCACTTGCTGCACTCATTGCTTTTAATTCCATCAGAATTAAAGGAAAAAACAAAAGCGCTATGGAAGCCAAAGTGCAATGGAATACTCCACACATACTGCAAGGCATGAGCAAAAACAAGTCTTCAGACACTTCAAACCTCCAAGTTATTATTCAGCCAAAAAAATTCATAAAACACACCCATTCATATTGCCAGATTTTATGGGTCGGCATAGCCTCTTTAAAATCTGCAGACTTAGGAAATGTAAGGGTGCTGACTGATGAGCCAGGACAGATTTTCCTTGGGACAAGCTGAAATGGTTGGCAGCTTCAGCTGTCTACCCTGCTCCCAGTGTCCAGATGTCTAAGCTGCTTGTCAATCAGCTCCCAAACCACTGCAGTTTACAGGGCAGACTTTTCACTGCGACCGTCACTGATTTTGGTTTGTCTTAAAATGCTTCACCGTAAATGCAAGCTGATGTCTATGGAGATTGACACAGGACAGAAAGAGGTACCTCTACCACCTGTCCCCATACTGGCAGTCCCCAATAGTCAGAGTCCCAAGGTACTTAAATGTGCTCTATATTCCTCATTGTGCTTTTACAGAAAAAGCCAAAGCATTGAAAATTTTCATTGCAATACAAACTTAAAGAATTCACTGGCTGTTTTTCCCTACAGTTTCTTCTATCAGTCCCTGGGACTGAGCGCTCCGGTGTTAACAAGAACTACGTCCCTGCACATCCTCCTTTTCTTACCCTACCCAGCTTCCCTGACCTGCAAAGGCAGTGTCAGAGCACCTGAACGCTCATCTTGCTGTTCCAGGACAAAGGATGCTGAGACTGCACCCTCGTGTCACTCTCAATATACCTCCTGCCCTGGTTTGTGAATGAAGTGGTGGGCATATCCAAGGAGTTAAAGTGTAAAGAAACGTAAATTTTGCTTCTTCTTCTGTGATACGAGCAAATATTTTTTCTTTGCCTTTCCCTTGACCTTCCTGATATCTCTTGTCAAGCTCCTCCGTCCAACCCCGGAAAGCAGAATCTACTAGCATCACTGTGAAAGGACAGTGGTTTTCAGAAGAAAACATTGCTTCTTAGCTCTCCCCAGCAGCGTTTCTCAGCTGTACTCTGAAGCTCACTTAGGTTTTTCATTGTTTCCAGTAACCAGCAATTAAATTATGGTCTGATAAAAGGAGAAATGAGCCAAAGGAAGGGACCTAAATTTAACTACTAGAGAAAGCAGGTGATGTAAGTTCTTGATATAAGTTTTCAAACAGCCACCTGGACCTAAGTAATTCCTTAAGTAATTCCCTGATATAGCAGCAATGGGCTCTGCCTAGAGACAGTGTAATAAATTGCCGGAGCACATTATTCCCTTAGGACCCAGCAGGCGAGCACACTGAAAGCTTCCTTGGGAAAAAAAAAAAGAAAAAAAAAAAAAAAAGGAAAAAATCACAAAGATTCAGCTGCTGTCCTCGGGCTTCTTTTTTCTTAGCACGTCCTCCAGCACACCATAGTCAGACCAGACAACTCAGAAACTGGAACTGTCACCTTCTGCATCCTTTGTCACATGCACCCAGGACACCAGCATGATCCCCCATTCTGTCGATGGCTTCCAGAGCCATCAAGCAAAGGCCACCTCTCACTCTACCAAAACAGAGTGAACATCCCCATCCCAACACTCCAGACAAGCACCTGGAGTGACTCCACAGCTTTCCTTTGGTTTGGGCTGTGAGGGGCAGGCAGAAACCAGCAATGGGGTCTGCTGGGGAAAGCCCCTGAGAGGTTCCAGGTCACAAAACATTAAAAATACTGAATAGTTAAAAGGCGGCTGCACCCTCCAGTGTACGACAATGTTCCTGTCGGGGTTTGACAGGCAAGCCTCCTTGACTAGAGAGGATGCTGTGGTCTGAGGGCATCCGTTCCCCTGCCACCTTAGGGTTCCTGGCATTCGATTTGGGGCCGAACATGAAGTGGAGGCAGGTTACAAGGTTTCTGGGTCCCACAGTGTGAGTGTGGGAGTTGAAGAGGGGGTCAGGAGGTAATGGAGAGTTCATGCTTGGGCTGAGCGATGGCCTTGCCTGCGCCGGAGGGGGATGTCCTCAGCCCCTGAGAAGAGTCACTGCAGGTTCATCCCACCGGGGAGGAATTCCACCCAGCAGTAGCCGTCCGGCTGATGAATCGCCCTGTGGATGCCGGTCTGCACACCCTCCTCTTGCACAGCTGTGTTCCAGACCCCCAGCAGCCTGGCAGATGTGCCCTGCCACCCATTGCAGCCATGTCAGATGCCCAAGACAAATCACGTCCCGAGAGGGGTTCAAGGGATGGCATGGGGGCAGCCCAGGAAGCCAGGACCTGCTCAGCGCTTGATTCATCCTAGCTCATCTGAGAGGGACAGGTGGTGCCATAGCTATGTGGCTTCCTTGTGAAATCCTAGCAAAGTCGGCACACTCCTCACTCCACCTGTTGGTAACCGGGCTGTTGTGAGTGACCAAGGATTTTCTGTAAGGTTATCTCTTTGGTCACTTAAAAAGGCACCTGAAGTTTTACTTAGACAGACCGAGTCCACTTAATGCTGAGTATCTGTCGCTGTCCCTGACTGCATGGGGCTGAGATCATGCTCCAGACATGGGAGGACCAGATTGTCCGGATAAAGCCATAGATATTCCGTAAGTGATGACACCCTTCAAGCTGTACTGTGGAGCAGGCAAAACACCCAACTCAGGTGCTGGTTTTGCAGCAGATTTTAGCAGCAACAACAGTTTTCTGTTTAAAGGGGCTTCAGAACAAATACCTTGAAAATTTTTAAATATGTATATTTTATTATATGTTTTTATAAAAAAAGTAGTGAGAAATAGAAGTGATTATTTTATCTTCCAATTGAACCATGATGGATCAAAGCAAGAAAGTATGTATCTCAAAACTGACACATCCCTAAAAATTTCATGATTGTTGCTATTTGATGTGACACGTCACAGAATTTTATGTCAAGCTGAAGAAAATGTGACAACTTATATGTAGTATTTTCAGAAACAGAATTTAAGTGCAGTATTGAGAGGGTTTTTAAACTCTGGTTGTTCCCAGACTTAAGAAAAGAAACCCCATATGCTTTAAACTTCTGCACCCCATTAATTAAAGTCAGAGCTTAAAAGTAATACTGAAAATAATTGGCTGGATTAGAAAAGGCTGTGGGTGAGCTGAGAAGTTACCATTGCACAAATATTAATAAATCACTTTTCCTGTAATTAGCAGGAAAAAATAGTGCAATGTGGTGAGCTAGCAGTCATTTTGCAAAAGTCTGTTGGCTAGAGCCTGTCATCCTTCTTCCTTTCCCTTTCCTCCCTTTCCACACACACATCCTCACAAACCAAGATACAGCTGCTGATGCCATTCGTAAGAGAGACACCAGCAAGAGCAAACCAGAATTTTTAAAAGGTTGGTAGAAAATGAGGAAATAAACCAAACGACTGAGACTGTTAGTAACTGATTAATATTATGCTATTGTTACCAAAAATTGAATAGTTCAGCTTCAGAGTCCGGTTCTTGAAAGGTGCAATTTTATAGCAATGTTATGCAGTGTGGGAGAGTACTAAGCACCCCTTGTTCTTTTCTCAGCACTTTCCTCTGTGTAGCTCATATGGAAAGAAAGAATCAAAAAGAGCTCTAGGCCTCCCCCTAATCTAAGGTGAGATCCAACATTTGCAGGTTTCCAAAATAAAGTCAATAAATAAGAGCAATGTTTTGCAAAACGAAAATAACTTTCTCATTTAAGAGCATCACTAAGAATGCTAGCTAATTGTTTTCTTTCCACAAGCAAGCAAATAGCTACATAGTTTTCTTGCTTGGGCACACATAAATAATCCAAGGTGCAAAATAATCACAGCCTTCCTGATTCAACACATTTCCCAGAGGTAGGTTCTGATATGTTGTTCTCCTGAACAGTCTGTCCATCTTCCCTTGGTGTAAAATCATTCTGCTTCCTGGGTATATGTCTTTTATGTTCAAGACCTCACCTTCCTGTTTCCAGCAACATCTCCTCCTGCTTTTAGATTGTTTCTTGTCCTTTTTTGTGTATGGCTAAGAAAAAGAAAGTTTTAGGTTGCTTTCCTTTAAATAAAAGAAGAAGTTGAAAGACCACTTCAAAGCACCCAAACATTTCTAGATATCATTCTAGGTATCTCCTGACCTTTTTGGCTCCTAAGCCACAATATAAAGAACTTCTGCTGCCCTATATCTGCATTTTTGCACACACAAGTGACCTCAAAGGCAGCTGTGCATGCACAACAGTGACATGTAAAGTCTCCTCAATCTTTTAATCTTCTGAGAATTTAGTATTTATACAATCTCAAATAAAAGCTTTTCATTCCTAAAAATAACCTAGGAATATTGGCCATCTCTCCAGTAAAGGACTGAGGCACGCGGTAAACTTTAGGCAAATGTGTAGTCCTATTCACATCCCATAAAATAAATTCACTTTTAAGTAGGTAGCACTGCTTACGAGTTTAATAGTAGGCATATGTTAGGCACTTACCAAATCAGCACCACAGGTGAGAAGTTCAGATACCAGTCAGATCACAGGAAGCATAACAACTTCTTCACCCTCATCTCCCAAAAACCTAAGATAATAATAGCCAGCGTTTGTAATGATTTTCTGACTGTTTTGGCTTTGTGTATTACAGTCACTGGGGGCAAACTTGAGTCCACCCTGCACTCTTCCTGTGAAGGAGAAATGAAGGGTGATGTGCATGCTGCACACGACAGACTGCTCCTGCAGCAGTACAGGGCCATGCTGTCCTGCAGAGGAGACCTGCGGGAAAGTGACAGTCCATCTACTGGCCTTTTTGCATGGCCAAAGGTCAACCTAGTTCACAGGGAGTTCAATGGTAAAAATACCATCGACTTCAGCTACATTCTTTGGATAATAAACTTTTCTTTGGAGTGGGCCTTGACTTTCGCTCTCATCTTTACAACACTCATTACACTCCGGATATCCTATAATTACCACAATTATTATTCTTGTGTGCTCTACAGTTTTCATTGGCATCACCAAACAATGAGAACCAAATAAATACTGATATGTATTCATAACTGATTCAAGAAAATCTTGGGGGTGAGATACTGGGAGTGGAAAGTTTTTCTATCCACAGAACGTTTTTGCACAGCAGAGAAAGAACAAAGAGAAATGATGTTGTTTATTTTGGTAATTCTGAGAAGCTAAAATTCACCCTGCTCATCCCAGGAGCAAACAGCTGGCAAACAGCTGACAACATAGATATCAGTCAACTCCCACATATCTCAAAATTTAGTACAATAAATATAGGTAATAAAGATATGACATGACAGGATGCATCTTTGATTGGGTGTGTTAAAAAAAAAAACCCTACACCAAAGTACATGGAACAGATTCCAAGACTTCCTTTCCCTTTTTGCTTCTCTTAATTTTCTTTCGTAACATGGTTGCATGTTTGTGATTTTTCTGTAAATTATAGTTTCTATTTGAAACATTTTTCTTTAATTTCCATATTCCCAAAAAGTCATTTTACTATTTATGTGGTCAAATCCCTCCTAATGTGATTTGATGGTGCATAAATAGCAATATGACTTTTTATGTTGTCTATTGCTTATGTAGAGTTTTCAGAAACCCTATATTATAGCCTTGTATTAAACCCTGATAATTTTCAGGGGTCATCACTATAATATATAGCTGGAAGACTGCTATTGTGATGCTGTTGTCAGCCAAAAACCTTGCCTTCAAATGTGTGTCTAAACCATAGTATAACATAAATCAAAATACGTGTCTGCTTAGCCATATATCCATTCTGTGACTTTAAATATTTTTATAATCACGGGTGCAGGACGGGACACTGGGGACTTTTTACAACCAATGTTGGAAACAACTAAACAGCAAAAGAAAATAATCTGCATGTTACAGTCCTGTAGCAGAAATCACCTTCCGTGTATACTTTTAATAAGGGCATAGGTTTACTTCGGGAGGTAAACCTTATGCCACTGTATATAACTTTCTGTCTCAGCCAGTTATCTATTGACCCCTGAACAAAGCACTTGGCAACACAGTTGCCCCTACACACGCTCTCTCATACACACAAACAAACAAGATGCATTAATTCATGATCACCTGCCTGGAATAGTTAATCTAGCTGATCTCAGGTGATAGATGATGCCAAGTGAACATATTTGGATGGAGGTGTCCATCCATAGAGGTGCACAGATCTGGCATTTGGACTCAGAATCGCATTCTGTTTTGAAAGAAAATACTAAACCTGTCCATAGCCCTTACACCAATGTGCTCCAGTAGGAAATTTTAAGACATTCAGACTTTCCTTGCCAGTCTCATATTTCCAAATCTCTCTTTAGCTTGTTTTATGAACACAAGCTAGCTCTGACCACCTCTTCGACTATCGGGCCCTGTTAATTTTATTTCAGATATTCATGAACATCATAATTTTTCCATTTCATACTTGTTTTAAATCAAAAATGGGGGGAAAATATGAACTCCTTGCATGCAATGCAGTGCTGTGGGTTCTAACAAACCAGAGCTCTTCTCTGTTCAGTGAACTCTGTATGAGTCCTAAGACATTTTTGAAACAAATCACCATCCTCTTCCAGAAGAGCCCCCTAAGCAAATAAATTCTGTATTGCAGAATACACGGAAAAATCTAGAGGATAATGCCCTCCATCCCAGTAGTAACTAAGTTTTTATAAAGCTGTCTATGGTCAAGTTTTGCAAAGCTTTATAAAGTGTGCATCCTTCTCATACCACTAATTCCATCAAACTTGATCAAGCTAACTGTGGGAGTTAGGACTACAAACACAGGATCAGGACTATAGCATGTGAAATCCTCAGAGATGAAAGTGCGACATAGTTTGAAAATAGTATTTCTATTAATAATGAATACTCTCAATTTATATCAGATTTTGTAATGTTTCTGGGTACACTGTTGTTGTCCCAGATGCTCTCTTTCTGAGTGATTTTGTTCCCTTTCACAAACAAGCATCCCCTGCTTACCGTGGGGGAGGCACTTAAGGGAATAGGGCAGTTAAAATTGCAAAACCAGGGAACTGACTGTAATAAAGTGCAGGGAAATTCCATGTAAATGTGGCCCTTAATTTCTTAGGCCTCTGCAACTTATCAGTACCTTTCAACAGGGCTAATGTCAGGTACTGTACAGCATTCCTTATTTTCAGAGAGCTGTTTCCTAAGGTCCAGATGATGTTATAAGTGGTATAACATGACTCAAAGTAGTTTTGCCAGATGTGATATCCCTTGTTGCAGCCTCAAATAGACTGAGAATGAGGAATGCATGCTCCATTAATTTCCATTGCAGTGAAGAATGCGTTACTCCTTTGCCATTCCCATACTAAGAAATCTTCACATAGTCACAGCTTTATTTTCTTTATTCTGGAAGCCATATATTCCAGTATTGTCCTGTATTTGCTTTTTTGAGGATGTCCTCTGACTTCTTCCTTTGCCACTTCTGCAACACATACGCACAGTCCTATCTACACACACCGACACAAATTATGTTCTCAGGGGAATATCTACAATGACCTGTTACTTTGGGTATTTCATAGCTGGTTTTCTCCTTCCAGTGATTAAACCCACAAATTTAGTTAATGTACGGAGCAGGTTTTGTGCATAAATCTACCCCCCATAATTGCTTTTAAAATGCTGGAACCACTTTCAGATGCTGTCATCCATTTCGTAGGTGGTGGCCTCCTTCTTTTGTGCATTCAGTAAATCAAAATTTACATGACTATTTCCCACCAGGCATTTGTGTAAGGTAAATCAGTTCTCTGTGTGGTCTTTTTAAATAGTATTTTTGGCAGATTTGGAAAAAGACATGTACATAAATAAAAAGAAATTACTAGAAAAGTTCTTAAAGGATGGTGACTGCTGAATAGTCTCAGATATGTTAACAGAGGGAAAAGCTCATGACATGTCTCTCTCACATTGTTATACTGGTCATTACAAATAGTTCATCTTGCACCACCATTCTGAAGTGTTACTTTATTATTAAAAGTGTCAGTAACTTAGTCTTTTCTGAATTAACTCCTCTTCACCTCTAAATGACAAGAAAAAGGATATGTATCTTTTTAGCCAGTAAGGCAGAACTGTGCTAATTCACACTTTACTAATCCCCAGTCTGTGCTATTCATACACAGAAAATGGTGGTCTTTCTCTGTAAAGCTTAAATGGCACTGATAGTGTTGTATCAGATCCCACGTAACTGCAATTTTACTGTGATTATAAATATCTATTACAAAATGTTTGTAAGCATACTGGAGATGTACGCCTAAGTAAGAGCAAATTGCTTGCATAAAAAAAAAAGAAAAGGAGTAAGTACAGTCTGCTTTCTGTTGCCATCGTTTCTAAAAGTTTCTTCACTTATCATTTTGGAATTTCAGTAACTGACCCTGGACTACCTAACCCTTGCTTTGTATGGGGGAATTTTCAACAATATTTAAGCCAGACTGCCAGAGATTTTACTCATTTTCAGTACTCAATGGCTGCATCTCTTTGTGTAAGTGAGCTTGAAACATATCTAGCTTTTCTCACAAGAATAATATAAAGGCCACCTAGAGAGGTGAACTCTCAGTTCATCTTAGGTACTCACTTCCGTCATAAAAACGTATTAGCAGAAAGCTAGAAATGTAGCCCAGATCCTCAGCTGATGTAAGCTGATATACTTCTACTGATTTCATAAACTATGCTGGGTTATTTCAGCGGAGGATCTGTCACAATTCATCACTGCTTTGAAAATTGTATGGGGTGATAATCACAGAGAATATTGCTACATGTCTGACATATTGCACCAATATTGCTCAAACATGTTTTTTTCTCATGTAGCAAGTTGCTTTGCAATGCATGAACAATACTAAAATTAGGATGATGCTAGTAATTTCCTGATTGCTATACTAAACTCATAGCCTGAAAGCCTGAGAGTGGGAGAAACAGGTAAAAAGCTCTCAGATTCATGAAAAGAAACAAACATGTCCTTAAAATAAAATGAAACCTTTTAAACGCACAGATACGAAGCAGAGCTGAAGTTCACAGAGATTTCCCAGTGACTTACAAAACCACTGGAGTGTTACCAGCATAACCAAGGCTGGAAATGTCACCTGCCAAAAGCACTGTGAGGAATGAAGCAGCGGAAGAAGGCCATCCTTACCACTGTGAGCCACCTGGGCCCTGATACCCAACGGCCAAGCATCTTTCTCAGATGCCTTTCTCATCAGAGTAACCGTGCACCTCTCTGGGGCACCCGAGCATTTCAGGTGTGTTTTGAAAGCAGTGAGTATTCTGGCTGCTCAGCCCAAACATATGACAGCTTGTAAAGAGATCTTCCTTGTAGAGGTGGCCTATGTGAGAAGCTGCCAGAAGCTTCCCTGGTGTGCAATGGATGCAATGCCTGCTGCTGCCCATCAGCAACGGTGGTAGTGCCTCTGTGGTAACATATTTAATAAGACACAGCTGGAGACAGGAGTGAGAGTACGTGAGAAAAACAATTCTGCAGACAGTAAGATCAGTGAAGAAGGAAAAGGAAGAGGTGCTCCAGGTGCCAGAGCAGAAATTTCCTTGCAGCCCATGGTGAAGTCCATGGTGAAGCAAGCTGTCCCCCTGCAGCTCATGGAGATTAATCGTGGAGCAGATATCCACCTGCAGCCAATGAAGGACTCCACAACGGAGCAGGTGGATGAGCCTGAAGAAGGCTGTGACCCCATGGGAAGGCTAGTCAGAGCAGGCTCCTGGCAGGACCTGTGGACTCCCAGACAGAGAAGAGCACACCTCAGTTGGTACGCTAGTGGGACTCATGATTCTGTGGGGGACTCATGTTGGAGCAGTGCAAGAGTGTGAGGAGTCCTCCCCTTGAGCAGGAAGGAGTGACAAAGACAATGTGTGATGAACTGGCCACAACCCCCCATTCCCTGTCAATCTGCACCACTGAGGTTTGGAGAGGTAGAGTATTCAGGAAGGAAGCTGAACCTGAGAAGAAGGGGTGAAGGGAATGTGTTTTAAGAGTTGTGTTTTATTTCTCATTACTCTTCTCTTATTTGATGAGTAATAAATTAATTTAATTTCCTCAAGTCAAGTCTGTTTTTCCCGTGATGTTTGTCAGTGAGTGACCCCTCCCTGCCCTTATCTCAACCCATGAGTCTTACATAATATTTTCTTTCCCCTGTCCAGCTGAGGAGGGGGAGTGATAGAGTGGCTGGCATCCAGTCAGGGTCTTCCCATCACTGCTCAGTGTGGGCAGATGTTGATAATTTTGTCCTTTCTTATGCTCGTTAGATGCCACTGTACTTAGACCGTACAATGCAAAACTGAAGATTGTGAGGCACTTATGGACTCTTGTTACAGACCGATAAAGAGTAGAGATCGTTACTTCCTTTCCACCATCTCAACTCCTAAGCCTGTCTTTTACTACACACTATTTGGCTTTTCATTTTTATGAACTACACTGAGCTGAATGAAGAGTTCAAAGCAGATGGACTAATTTACCTGTTTCTGCTCACAGTTAATATATGCATGGACTGCGGTTTCTTCCCCTTTATCAATTATCTCAGTTTATCTGACAGAGCATTTTTCATAAAACAGTTAATCAGGAGTATTCAAAAATATAAACCAAATTAGTTAGCTAATACTTGCCACATAAGAAACACATTATTTTACATGTTCGACTCATCGGATGTACTCAGACAGTTCTCCACCACAAATATTTATATCTACACCATTAACATTCTACTTCAGCCTATTAGAGTTCTGGTGCTCTACTCTATTTGTAGCTCTAATAATTTAAAAAAAGCTCTTTTAAAAAATTATTTCAAAACATATATCTCTATAATAAATAACACAGATAGATTACCATCAATCTGGGCACTCAAAAATTATTGCAAAGCATGAGAGTTTCTACCTTCCCTTCAAATGATTTCTAATGTGGTAGTATAATCCTTCCTTCTCCATTTATTATCCTATTTATAATCTTCTACTAACCTTTATGTTACCATTTGTTCCTAGTGCTTACTCAAATAGGGAACCTGAACTTAAATCCTTCCCTGGGGTCTGGCAAAGATTTAGGTGGCACTGACTGCCGCTCTGCCCTTCCTCGCATGGCAGACCAAAAACTATGTGGATTTATTCTTATCCACAAAGATTCCTTCCCATTCAAAGATATTCAAAGTGCCACAGGCACATAAAAGGTATTCCTTTGGCTGTATGGGCCCATAAACACTTCACTGAGAGCAGAACCTTGTTTTCTCAATGGACCTATGTGGATAAAAATCAATGCTGTGGGGGGAAGTAAAATCAGGTTATAAAAATGTACCTACCCATCACTTCATGTAGTGTACATGCCACAACCTGATCCTGTCCTGTGCCTCTCTGCATCCAGAGTAGCTCCGTTAAGGACGAAGTGATCATTTTCGGCCTGTTCTGTGTTACTAGGAGCCAGAACGTGATTGCATGCAGACACATCACAAAGCGTCTAAGCAGGGGTAATCTTAACACGGACTCTCCATTCCCAGCTGCATAAAGCCTACTTAGCCTGTACATGCTCTCTCAGACATACCAACCCTGATGTAATTAGGTAGATGCTTTCCTCAGCCCAGGTGACCCTCAAGTACTAATACACATATGTTTTCTGGTCTCACAGTTCCCCCCTTCTCATTTTCGCTCCACACTTTTTGGATTGCAGTTTGTGAGCTACTTTGGTGATGAGCCAGGACAGGCTGCACAGAACTGCTCCCATGGATGATGATGTGATATGAGATACAAGATGCAGTGATGCCAGTATCTGCAATTGGAGTGTATGGCCTTTGTGGCTGGCACAATGAAAACATGGAAAAATCTTGCCTGAGAAGAAAGCTTTTTCCTCTCTGGGTTTTGGGGTTTTGGTGCATTCTTGCTTAGCCCAAAGCAAAGAACTTGGGTTAATGTTTCCACTCTGATCGGACCTCAAACCATGCACATGGCACAGCTGCTACCAAACTGGCTGTGCTGTGTCAGAACTAGCCATGTGTTAAACCCAGGATTTGTGGCTGGGTGGGGAAGAAGCTTTCTTCTCCACCCCCTACAACAGGCTGCAAGCCCTGCATTGCATATCATCCTCAGCTTTCCCCGTTCACCTCTTGCTACCTTACTCCCACCTCAAGACAAGGGGGTAAGACATCTAAGGACCCCGTACCCCTGTGAACAGCAGCAGTGAATCCAGGCCCAGCTGCACCCTTGGCAGACACTTGCTGTCAACAGAATGCATTTTATTACTAGAATAGATAAAGCAGGCCAGAAGAACTGCCTTTGCCCACCCAAAGCAACGAAAGGCAAGTTTTGCTCCTAAGAGGTAGTGAACTCCACACCCAGCACAAGTCCAGAACTGAAAGTCAGTGCTGAAAGCAAGGACAAATTCCGTCAGCCTCCTGGAAGTGTAGAGAGTGGGGAAGGGAGAGGTTTGGGGGGAGAGAAGGGAAGAAAGGGACTAAGGAGTGTGTGCACCCACGTGTAAAGCTCTGACAAAGAGCCATGTGATTTATCATCATACTCCCACTTGTAACTCTAACCTAACAGTGTGTCATCTTTACTTTTCATGTTATTTATTTACAAGTGCATTTTCAGTATCAACCCTTTCATTCATTAATCCTAATGTGGCCTTTTTCAGTGTCTACTTACCATTTTAAATACTTACTATAATTTACAGGGCTTTCTTGAACACATCCAAGGTATATTATATGGGTCTAGCTTAATGGAACGTCTTGTACACCAAAGCAGGAAAAAAGCACATTTAATTTATGGTGGCTTTGAATTTTGCTCATAATTTATTTCTGGGGAACTATTTATATAAAGCCACACCAATAAGAATTTTCAGTGGCAACATAGGAGGAAAAAACCAATAAATGCTGATCTTATTATTCATTTTTATTTTGAAAGCTTTCCCATGTTGCATTCTGGGATTATGTAAACTACTTCTAATTTAACAATGTAATTTTGGCATCTCAGTATGAAAAAAAATGCAGTGTAATGGCATGTGGGTCCTTGTTTCAGGTGTGGTCCTAAGAGCAATATCTAAAGCTTTTTGATATTACGTGTCATAAGATTTCAGTCGTTCATATCCTTCACCACACTGATGTCAGCAGAAGCTGAAGGAGCTCAGCACAAACACTTATGTTTAACATTTGCAGCAGCCCTAGGCAAAGAAAAGGCTCTTTCAGCTCACTTCTTTCTTCTGATGATTCATTAGTATAGTAAGGGGATGACCAGTTTCTGCCCCATAATATCAATTCCAGTATAACCCCATGAAACTCTGAAAACAGATGGGTATGATGATGTAATGGACAAAATTAGAAGCATTGGCTGGGTTTAATTTTTTTTTATTAAGGTTTTTGGAATTTTGGGCAGATTTTTCACTTCAACCACCTAGAAGCTGAGCTCTAAGCAGGCTTTCCTACCCAAGCGTCTTGCTGGTAGAGGCCTGGTGTGCTTCAGTCTGCAGAAAATGTGGAAAGGGAGAAAACATACAGGCATAATTCTCCATCACTCTGCAGGGTAAGGTTGCAGGCAGAGGATGTAGCCAGGTTATTGTCAGTGGAAAAAGCAACTCACCTCCCTGCACTTGTCTGTCATGTAGCAGACAAGGGCTCCCCAGTCCCTCCTGTACTTTGTTTCATCCCCGTCATCTTCTGCTCTGGTCTCTCTGACACCCTCTCCATTGACCCTTTCGCCAGCCCTTGGCAGGATATTCATTAGGTGAGAGGACAGCCTGGGGAAAGACCAGAAGAAGTCAGGTACACTCCATTATGAGAGTTTCTTGGGCTTCTGCCACTGTGCTTCTGATCCTGAAGCCTGACAGGCAGAGAAATCTGGCCAGCACAATCCCAGCGTCTAATATTTTCCATGGAGTGTTGGAACATTTTCACAAGTCATGGAAAGAAAGGAAACCCCCTCAATATCCCTCCACCACTGGTTGCACGAAGACTGTCTGTTTCTCGTGTGTGCAGACCTTAATGACATTTTGCCTTTGAGAAAGATGATTTCATGTGACTGGTTGCAGGGGACACAGGAAAATGCTTTTGGAAAGGCATAATGGAGGGCCCAGCCAGAACACATCTCCTCCAGGGATATGTGGTCCTGCAGATCTTCCTCAGCACCATTGTAAACCAGCTGCACTATCAAAGGGACCCTAGAAAACCTACCTGCCATGCATCAGTTTTATGTCAGTACGTTGAATCTAAATCATAAAAATTTGGAAATAGGAATGCCATTATTAGAGAAGAAAGAGTAAAATAAATATCCTCTTCCAATTCTGTCAGAAGATTGTTCTCCTCAGTGAGAAAAGGTGTGGCCTGAGCCGTATGTGTGATACTAATAAACAATTTTAATTCAATTTTATACTTTTCTATGAGTCTTAGCATTTCCCCTTTCATTTACTATTATGAGACAGGGCCACTGCATTTGTAAGGGATTTTAAAGATTAAACATGAAAGATTCTGCAAAAAAGATTACTACTTATTGTTAATTTAAATAATAGCACGAATGCTCAAAACGTCTCACCTCAATCTCCTTTTTTTGTAATGACCACACTTTTTCATAGTTTTGTGCCTTCAATTAATTGCTCCTGCTATGGAAACTGTGGGTTGCACTTAATTGTGACTTTAGCTGATAGCACTTTGACATCTGGCTCCTCGGTTATTCTTGCAGTTATGAAAGCTCTCTTAAATACTTGCTCATTTGTCATTATGTTAGGCTACACAATTTCAGGAACTCAAAAACAATACATTAAGGACTTTGGAAGATAAACATCACTCCAGTATTGACACTTCATGAAAAGAAATCTGTGGACACTCATTTGCGGCTTTGTCACAAGCAGTGAGAAACATACAGCGTATACTTTGTTGCTTTAGAAGCAAACCAGGAGTGCTGGGACCTACACTACAATCAAGGAAGTGATTTCCACCTGTAGAGTATATCCAGCCTATGTCTAACTACAGTGAGTACGCAGCAGGATGTGGAATAAGAGCTTGTGCCTCACCTTTCAGAGCACCCAGGGAGGCTTATGTTGCTCACATCCAAGCCCAGGCTGCCTCAGTGTCACATTTTTTACAGTGTCAATTAGCTAAATGAATATTTACTTTGGGCATCTCTACCCCTACTGCTTTCACAACATTCATTGCAATTTTAGGCACAAAATCCCCACACAGTCTTTGCTTCTTTCTGCAAGGGAGAGACAAAGTGGATCAACCGTGTAAAGTCTGCAATGCCCATCCCTGGGGTGTCTGCTCCATTACAGCACACCAGGCAAGTGGAAACAGGTTAGAGCTTCTCACCTGATCCTAATCATTGCTCATCCAGATGTTCATGGAAGCAAGTGACATCCTCCAACAGCTGCTTTTGCAACACAAGTATGGGGAGGTCACCGTGACCTCCCTGCAGATCTGGAGAGATGTCAGGTTTATCCTGCAAATACTTTGAGATCGTCTGATAAGAAATAGTCATGTTCTTTCTGTGAAGTTGTAGCAAAACAAAAGCAATCAGTTTTTGCTACTGCTTCTTTAACTTTACTCTTCAACCAAGTGTACCTTATTGAAGGACGGTGTGGTGATTTCACACACAGAACAGAAACAAACTGCCAAGATTAGATGTCTACCTCTGTTTCCTTCTGTTTCTGTACTAAAGAGGTTCTCGTACCCTGTGTGTCATTTTAAAGCCTGTCCTGGAGAAATTGTGATGGCTTGGGAAGGGTTCAGCAGTGCCAGACCATAACTAATGCACTAGAGGTTGAGTTAGGTCCAAAAAAAATGAATCCTAGATCAGAGAAGTACTTTAGCCGACTGAAAATGAACACAAAATGCCCCAAACTGAGAAACAACTTCTTGGAAACCTATTGAGAGATAAGAAGTCTGAGAAAGTTTTAAAATAAATATGGAGAGGGCACCAAAGTAGAGCAAAAGCAGCTTCAAGGAGGAAAACCAGTGGTGACAAGATGTTCCCTGGGATTTCCAGGAGGCAATGAAGAAGAATGTAGAGGTGGGCAGAGGCGGGAAGCAATATGTAGAGACAAGAAAGAGGGTGCTGTTTAACACAGGATGACCTGAAAGAATAAGTGAGATCTACGCACCACTGATGAAGGAGAATAAATCCCCAATGTGCAGAATTGAAGGTTACTGCATATCCTGCTCGATAGTGCAGAGGGAGAGGTGGGCAGGTGCCAGGGTGAGGGACATGAGTTGTTTCATGGGGAACCAGAGGTTCCGCTTCAATGACAACCAAGCTAGAGCCCTGCCCCAGGAGTGGGGTCGGAGGGAAGCAGGGTGCCACTGGAGGAACCATTGTTGCACTGAGGGCACTGGCACTGATTCCAAGTCATCAAACACATTTCTCTGGTAATTGAAACAAAATCTAGCAACACTACACTGGAAATGCAAAAGAAGAAACCTTAGACTCCTGCCGCAGCATTGGTGAGACTGAAGGGAGCTGACTAACAAAACCTACAGGGAAAAAAATTCTATATTTTTGAGTTAAAGTGTACATAAGGGATTCATATATCTGAGTATTTGCTTCCCTTAACTTTGGTATAATACTATCTATGTTGATCTAGTGAACAACAACAAAAAATAAAGTTAAAATAAGGTTGAGTACAGCCGTTCAGCTGTCAATCTAAAAATCTTATTAGACATGTTTGTCCTCAAATTCAAGTATAACATTTTTTTGATTGATAGAAAATGACAGGTAGTAAAGTTATGCAATTATGCATGGAGGTGACATTTTTTCTCCAATAACACTTTAGGAACGTAAGAATTTTGTCATCCTCGCTACCTGCCTTGTTGAGAAGATGTGATTTACACTCTTATCTTGGGGGAAGGGAAAAAGAATGGTTGCTACCTCGATGAATGATCTGTGCATATTTTAAATTGGAATATACATCCTTTTTATAGTACTATATCCAGACATCTTTTCTGAGGAGAGCGTCTTTGAGACTGGATGTGTTTTTGAACAGCAGCAGAAGGAAGCACAGGCAAGCAGGAGGCTGACATACTGTAGTAAGAAGAAGACCTACCAACCATAACACCCATGTATTGGACACTGCCCAGAGTTCAAACACCACCTAAACTTTTGGGTACAAGGACTTAAATGGTCTATACTGCATTTTTTTCTTCCATCTTCTGCTACTCAGCACCTGACATCTGCAAACTGGATGTATTACAAGGATGACCACAATGCATACATTACTTGGTTCACGATACTCAACACTCACAAATGAGCAGTAGTTAATATTAACAAAGTAGGCCTCAGAGTTTAACGCAAAATATCAGCTCACTGTCTGAGTGAAACTATGGTCTACATCAAAGCAAAGAAGGGGTAAGACAGAGGAGACCACTTTAGGAACTATGTGACACAGAAGGGACAGCAACAAAAAAAAGGACTATTAGACTGTTTCTATCAACCAATTTAGAAAACAGTCACCTGCATTCCCAGTCAGCAGTTGTGCCAACCACTGCTATGTATCCAGACCAATATACCTCCCTGTGCGCCCAGTACTGCTGCCCACAATGACACAGGACCTAGCAGGTGACACGATTAAGTTTGCCCAGCATATAGGGAGCACTCAGGCTGAAATGGGCTATGCATTTCTGGAGAGCCACCCTGCAGCCCTCCCCTCCCTGATGGAGCAGTCATTAAGACACATTAATATTCAGGCAGCACTTCAATACACAACTGACATATATATATATAGGAATTAGCCTAGTATTAAACGAAAGAAATATTTGAGACATGCTCTATTAGGAAATATTCCCATATTTGACTGTAATATCTATCTTTAATTCTGTCAAGGAAATCTGGCTGCAGAGTTACCAGTATAGGTGATAAAAATAGGTGTTAACTCCAAGCTTACAGCTCTCACTAGAAATCTAAGATTACAATTTTGTTCACAGTCCAGTTTTCTGAGATTAATCTCAGTTTAAACAAACAGGACCGCTACCAACCTTTTACCGTAAGTGGGTTGTTAGACTAGTATATACTACAGAAATACTTTAGCATCTCAGAACCAGGTACAGTAGGACACATGGTGGCAGAAATTATCAAAGCTTTGAGTGTTCTTATTTCTCCCAATAGGAACTGAATACTTTTCCTAAAAATTAGGTTTCTTCAGACCACGTACACTTTCAGTTCTAAATTTCTGTTTAAACTTCAGATGCATCTTGGAAGAAAAAGTTAAACATTTTCCCAGTTACTAATTTGAGAAAGGAGGCTGATTACAGTGTTTTCATTAGGGATGGCTCCAGCTTCTTGCATTTGTCATTTCACCCTTTGATATCTTTTGATTTTATCTTTACCATCATGGTCAAGTACTGACAGCAGATGTACACAATAACAGTAGACTACCTTTTATTTTTATGAAGAGATAAACGACAGTAGTGATCAGCTAACGTAGCTCCCCATGCCTTCAGTCACCCCTGGGAGTTCCTTTACTGGCTGATCCACTCATTATTTAAGGTTAAGTTAATGCTGTCAGATGAGCATTTTGGGGAATGGAAACCACATGGGGCCAGCTTGCTGAGAATTGTGGCCTCCCACCTGTATGCTGAGATAGGAGGAATTAAAGGTGCAGAGACTTGCTAGATCACACTGCAGGATCCTTCCCACCCCAGCTGGAGAAGTCCTTTGCTCTGTCTTACGTGACAACTCCAGAAGTGAGAACATACTCTGTTTCTTCTGAAGCCCATTCTGTGAAAAAAATGGGGGAAATATACAATCAAAATTCCTCACAGCTAAGAAATGTTCCTTGTTATCCTGTCTAAATTCTCTTTTGATCTTCATCCCACCAAAACCTCTGGGGCCATCCTAAATCATCTTGTTCCCAATTTGGTATTTATGTCTTTCTGTTATGTATACACCATTAAAGTGTACTCCCAATCAAAATACAATTCACTTAATCTTTTTTATAAATTAATCCGCTGAGACTCTTAATCATTTCGATTACTCTTCTCTGGATGCTCTCCAATTTCTTGACAGCATTCTGAGATTGACATGTCCCAAACTGTACACAGTATTTTTGATGCAGCCTCAACAGTACTATACACAAGGAAACTGTTTCTGGAGCATGTCAGAGAGACTCTTAAGGAAATCAAATGGCATTGACTTCATTTCTTTTTTCCATAAGAAAGCATTACAACTTGATATCTTCAGAATGAAGAATTTTCATTTTTACTGTTGAAATAGTATCTTGTTTGAGTTTTTAAAATAATATTTTATATTATTTAGAGATATACTCTACATCCAGGCTGGAATGCAGTAGCTGCTAATCTGAATAGTTGTTTGTTGAGGTTTGCTGTTTTATTTTCACTCACCTACACACCGTCACCCAGCCTGTCATTTACAAGGCTTACCATAGAATCACAGAATGTTTGGGGCTTTAAAGATCATCTAGTTCTAACTCCTCTGACATGGGCAGGGACATCTTCCACTGGATCAGGTTGCTCAAAGGCTCATCCAACCTTGACCTTGAACACCTCCAGGGAGGGGGAATTCACAGCTTCTCTGGGCAACCTGTGCCAGTGCCTCACCAACCTCCCAGGAAAAAATTGCTTCCTAGTATCTAATTGAAATCTCTCTTCTTTCATCTTAAAACTGTTCTTCCTTGTCTTTTAGCTACATGCCTTCATAAAAGGCCCTTCCCCATGTTTTCTGTAGGTCTCCTTTGAGTACTGGAAGGTTGATGTAAGGTCTCCCTGGAGCCTTCTCTTCTCTAAGCTAAACAAGCCCTCTCAATCTGTCTTTGTATGCGAGATGCTTTCAGCCCTCTGATCATTTTTGTGGCCTTCCTCTGGACTTTCTCTAACAGATCCATGTCCTTGAGCTGAGGACTCCAGATCTGAACGCAGCACGCCAGGTGAGGTCTCATGAAAGCAGAGTAAAAGGGCAGAATCACCTCCCTCGATCTGCTGGTTACACTTCTTTTGATGCAGCCCAGGATACGGTTGGCTTTCTGGGCTGTGAGCACACATTCCTGGCTCGTGTTGAGCTTTTCATCCACCAGTACCCCCAAGTCCTTCTCTTTGTGGCTACTCTTAATCCGTTCTCCACCCAACCTGTATTTGTGCTTGGGATTGCCCCAACCCAGATGCAGAACCTTGCACTTTGTCTTGTTGAACTTCATGAGGTTTTTACAGGCCTTATTACTTCAGTGTTTAGTGTTACCAACTTAGCTTTAGTGTAGACCATGTAGAAACCCAGCCTCCTCCTGTTTACCTTATCTTCCTTCAGCCTTTCCCACATCATTATAAAAAATGTTAAACAAAACTAGACTTAGCTCACGTCCCTGTGTACAACCGCTGGCAGTCCCCAATAACTCAACACCTCAATTTACCATTTTCCTTACTTTATGGTCCTTCAATTCACTCTTGGTTTACATGACAACATTGACATTCACATCAATGTTGATTCGTGTTTCAAGTAGGATTTCATGAGGCCCTGAAACTACATGTTTCAGGAGGGTCCAGACTCACTACCTTCTCTTTACTTCTTTTGCCCATTTCTGTAACTTGATCTGAAAAAATGATAAGGTTTGTCTGTCATGATTTATACTGCAGAAACCCTTGCTGTTATTTGTGCTTATGGTTCAATTTCTGTCTTAACATTCATGCCATTCCTTTATCAGGGATAGAAATTGTACCACTGAATGCTTAGTGCCTGGATTATTTTATTATTTTCTTTTTTACTTTCTACATTTTAGAAGCTCAGTATTTCATTGGCTTCTCTTCCTCTCCCCCCCCAACCCCCCCCTCGCCCTCTGGTACTTTCCCATCACACTCAGTAACTTTCTGTAAGTAATTGCCAGTGTTTCTGTAAGTTCATTAGCTAATTCCCTTAACACTCTGAAATGCATGCACACCTGCTGATCTGTATATATATTCAGATGTTTTAAGTAATCTCTTACCTACTTTTCATCAATAGCTTTGACAAAGTCGTCATTGCTTCTTAATTATCCATTTCTCCTTCCCTTATTTTTCTTGTTTAACAGATTTTTATAAAGCATTTTTGTAGTTTACCCATTTTAAAACCGTCATTGATTTAATCTTCCTCCTCGTTTATTAATGAGTCTACTTTCTCTGCAGTATTTTTTGTTCTCTTAGTATATTTCATACACTTTTCTTCTCTTTAACCCCTTTGGCTATTGCTGAAACATTCATATTCTTTCTGTCCTAATAAACCTTAAATGGAGGGGGTTTCTTCTTGGTACTGTTTTTTTAATGAGACTGGGTAAAAGTGGTCTTTGTTTGTTTACTTATTTACTTCTTTCTCTGTTGCTAGTAGAGAGCTGAGGGTTTGTTTATATGTTTGTTTTAATTTGCCCTCTATTACTGCACCTAAAATTGCCAAGGTCTTGCTCTGCTGTTAGGCAGCACCCACCTATGACTTCTAGTGCTACTGGGATTCCTATCTGATGAACATCCAGATTCTTTACTTGGTCCATTTGTTTATTTCCTCACCTGTCATATATTTCCAGCCCCCTAAATCAGGGAGTAACTTGTCTAATCTTTCAGTACAATGCAGTAGGTGTCCACCCACTCTTTGGGACCTTTAATCATAAAAGACTCTAAAGTGTGTGGATGTGATCCTGATCCTATCTTCTTCAATTTTCATTTCCTTTTTACTAGTGGCATCAATAAGAGCTGAACATCTCACCTTCTTTGTGCCTATGGACAGCTACGCTAACGATTACATAACTGGAGCAAGATTTGGGGGTTAATACTTTCCCTATAAACAGATACATCTCTCTCCATGATGTATGAGCAAAAATCAATCCAGGCTCACTGAGACCCAAGATTTTAAATGAGGCAGCCATTTAGATGGGGAACCGGGCAACTAGGGAGCACAAAAGACAGGATTTTTCATGTGAGGCAGTGTTGCAGTACGTTGAGTTATCTCTTCTTTCTCTAAAAAGAGAAGATCGACTCTAACAATGACTTGGGCAATGCAGGGAAGAGTGAAAACAGTTGGGTGCATAGACAAAAAAGATGAGACACCGAGGAAGAAAGTAGGAAAAATTGTACCGTGAAATAAGAGAAGAGAGCCAGGAACCACAGCAGAAAATGACATGCAGTAAACAGTGAGAAGTTGTTAAGAAAGAAGTATTGCACTCAAGAAGAAGAGAGAGAGCTAAGGATCTCACAGAGACAGGACTGTGTGGCTGCGAAGGATAATCAGGAAGCCTTTCTCTAGAGGTGATCTAGAAACTGGAAGAGTAAACTGCATGCTAAAGAGTCTCAGGGAAGTTGGGGGCTGGAAAGAAAAGTGAAGAACCTACTCCTTATCTTATGCACCAAAAGCATTGTCAGATCAACAATGCTTTTATTAAGAAAGACATTCAAAGTGAGTTATCTGTCAGATATCTTCAGTGGGAAAAAGTGAGTGCTCAGAGATTAATGAAGTTACTTAAGAAAGTCAACTGAATAGCAGAGCGCACAGACTGCAAAGTGCAAGAAAGAGATTGCAAGAAAAGGCTCCAGACCTAACTGAATGAGCAACCATCTCAAACTATGTTATTTAAATTGAAGCTGGGACTCAGAGGAAGTGAATACAGGGACAAAGTGAGAGTCTCCTTAGGAGGAAAATTTTCTGGAAAATTAAGCTGAGTTAAACCTTGCAAAGGAGATGAAAACAAATAGAAGCCATTTCCTCAACTGTCTAAATAAAAGGAGAACACTGAATGAAGAAATGGACCTGCCTTAGAGGGAGAATGTAGCAGAGATTAAAGATAACCTACCATAGCCCAAAACTAAATTAATACCTTTGCCTCCATTTTAACTGAAGTTGACATGAAAATAAAGAGTAATAAGTGGAAAAGCAGGGATTAAAAACAACCACATTCATTGTACAAGTAGAACTCAGGTAGTGTAGCATACACATGTAGGATGAATATCCTTGGATTTTGAAGGCACTATTCTACTTGGAACAAATGCTCTGATAACAAGCATTCTTAATTTAGATACCAGGCCACGACTAATGCCAGGCCTGCACCCTACTTCAAATCAAATCAAATTCTCAGTTTCATTTCCTGCATCCCTCCCAAACATCCATTCATCAGCCCCTTCAGTACCCCCGGACTTTTTAACTCAGACAGCACAATACCTTTTCCTAGTTCTGTTCTATAAAATCCATTGATTCACCTGAGAACTTTGGTGAAAAGTTTTCCAACAGCATTCAGGATGGGGTGGTGTGAAGCATTTCAGTTAAGTGACTTAAGTCTGGGAAAACTATAAGCATCTGAAAAACAGAATATTACAGACAGGTTTTTAGGATGAAAATGGCATAATAAAGCCAGAGATTGGATCAGTTATGAAAATATCTTGCCTCTGATACACAGAAATTCAGTGAGGGTGCTCTGTTTGAGTACTTTGTCTTTTCTCTCAGCAAACCATTCCAATTCACAAATATGCATGAAGAGAAACACATCCAGCACTTTCCAGGACCTCACCTCCAGCTAAATGCCTCCTTGTAAGCCCAGACTCACTAATGATGTGAAGGATGAGGTTCTGACAGAGTTAACAATAAAGAAGCTGTGCAATTTTTACTGAGCTGACTGATACTAGAAACACCATATCCCCTTCCTTTTCTCCCAGAGAATTTAATTTTCATCATGGTTATTGTTAACTATTCTCTGTTAGCTACAAGCCAAAAACAGAATTTATTTTATATCATCTATATTCCTTCTTCCTCAGTGCTACTTAATGAGTTGAAGGGGCTGGAAACTTGTTCTCAGCCAAGCCAATATCCTATGAGTTATAAATGACATTTCATCCTCATATGCAGATTTTTCTGTGCCTAAGTGAATTATTTACAAGGTATAGCTTTTGGGCTCCAACCATCAGCTGCCAGAGATTTACACCTTCACTGAGTCCTTCCTCTCCTGCTGGGAGAATGTGAAGTTTTCAACCACCCTTTAAGATCTGAAGACTTAACAGAGAATAGCTCTTCCTGAAGCTGGCACTGCCTTTCTTGGGATGGTGGCTGACTAGACTTTGCTGAAGGAGAGAGAATAATGGTGAGCTGAAACACCAAGAGTGAGTGCTTCGGTATCTTAAAATAGTGTCTTTTTTTCCCTCTGCATGCAGCTGCAAATCAGAAGTATCATGATCATTTAAATACTGTACTTCCAGTCCTGTGTGCATAATGCCAAAGGTAGTCATAGTGTTGTTTTTTCTCTTTAATACAGAAATATTGTATAGAAATTAAATGTTTCTATGATCAACAAAGTAACAGGGAGATGAATAAGAGAGATAAGAAAATTGTAAGTTCCCTAGCAAAGCCTACCTCCAGATTTAAGAGAAATGGACCAGGAGAAAAGCTTTAAGACCATATCAGATTTAAGATAAATTATTTGAATTAAATTGGGAGGTATTTCAAAAGCTGTGTTCTGCTTATTCAGTCTTTCTATGTAAGACAGCAACACAGAGAGCAACACATCATGAAATGGGTTTGTATTAAGAAGAGCAATGACAGTGTGGTGCTGCATCACCAGCAGCTAAGTTGCTCCAACTGTCATGGGTGTGCAGTGCACATGGCTCCTTCCTGATGCCACAGGTGGGCTTTCTTTTTCCTTTGTAATATTCATAGCTTTTCACTAGCTTTCAATACTTCCATAATGTTTAGGAAAATAATGATGCTAAACATTTGGGTGAAAAAAAAGGGGGTTGTTGCAACCTAGTCTCCCAAGAAAAACAGTAAAAGCCATCTACATGGTACAAGTAGGTAGCAAAACAATGCAGAGGAGTTTACTTGGGGGGAACAATCCCTTAGAGGTAGGCAAATGGCCCAGAAGACATAATAATGTTTTTCCTATTCAGGTATCTATTGTCCTGAAATACCCAATGTGATTCTCTCTTTCCTTCCATTTGAATTTCCACTGACAAATAATCTGCTGCTTCTTTCATTTCCCACTCATCCAGTTTGTTTGTTATAGTATTAGACTGGATGTAAAATTGTTTGAGTATGCTTTTACCTAACCAGCTTCCTGGGGAAAAAAAGACTGTCAGGCTCCTGCTACTGATAGATAGATAAATAAAATACTGGTGCTTCACTGCCCTCAGGTCACACATGGCAGAGTTTCATGTAGAGGCTAGATATTCAGTAATACTTTTCAGTAAAATATTTTCACCTTTCTTGGCTTTGGGAATCGATCCAGCTTGTCAGTTCAATGCATGCATAGATGCTTAATTATATGGCAGGTAATTCTCATTGAGTCTACCAGCCAGTACATGTGTTGCTGTATTTGGGAGACACATCTACACTTGAAGCTCATTGTCAGTCTGTTAACATCCAAGTTTGTCTACTGACGCCTCCATGCGATCCTAACAGCATTACCGACACCCTTTTCCTCTGAGAAGGGTGTGGGGAGCACAGCAAAGCTAATCACTTGTTCTGCAAAGTATACTATATGGCAGGAAAACCTGAAGTGGCTTTGAGAGAGAAATATCCCTAGGAAGTAGTTAAAACCTTCCTGCAGGAAGGACAAGTTTTATTCTACATCATTTCCCTTGCTGATAAAAGGTTTGCGTTTTTGTTGAGAATCTTTCTCAGCATACTAGTAAATACCTTTTTTCCTTTAAACCAAAGAACAGTAAAATGGCAATTAATTTGGACTAGCTAAAATATATAATTACCTACTCATAAAATGGGCCATAAAATTACTACTTTGTTGAATCCATTTCATTAGTAGCAGGTACATAAAAACTGTTTTAGTGTATAAAGACATAAGTATTGTGCTTCATTGTTTTTAAATGACAGTGGCTTACTTTTTCTTGTTTTTGCAAACCAGACCTCTCAGCAATGTTGCTCCAGCAGTTGTTTAGACTTTTCTTCATTGTGGCATGCACATTATCCTACTTTGGGGCTGAAAAAGCTGTAAAGCATCAACATAACTTGAGAACCCAAGGCCAATAGCTGTAGGTCACAAAAACCCCAACTGAATGTTGATGTACATGGTTTTACCTTGACAGGAAGATGGCTTTTCTTGTTTTTTCACTCCCAAACTTTGGTGGTGTTGCAGACAAATTGGAAAGTTAAGGATCAGAGGCAATCCTGTAGAGCTGGCTTCCTAGCTTTCATCTCATTATTTATTTGCTGTTTTCAATCTGAAAAGCTCACAAGTCTTTCAAGATACATACATCTTAACTAGAAAGTGCATCCTATCAAAAAAAAAAAAAAAAGGAAAAGAAAAATGAAACCTTAGGAGATGAGAAAACTTGTTTTCCTGGAGTTTTTAATCGGTGGTAAATCCAGCATACCTGCCTTGCAAAGTCACCCATTTCAGTGAAACATAGCATTCTTCAGTGATCAAGAATCCAAACTGGCATAAAAAATTTCTTCATTAGGACATCAAAACTATAGGAATATTTTCAACTGTTGGTATAACTTTTTCTTGGAAGTGCTTTCACTTATTTCATGACCACCTAAGGCTCTCTAAGGTACACAGCAACACAGTTTGAGACGTCTCTGTGATGTTCTGTACATCATATAGTTGCTAACAACCTGTCAAAGTCATCCTGACACCAAACTGAGAAGCTGATGGTTTTGGTAACGTATTAGCAGAGATGAAAAAAGATGGTCCTCATTATTGTAATAAAACCAACAGAGGCACACTGAGAATCAATTACGGATTCTGTGACCTGTTGAACTAACCCTCAGTCAAGTGGGAAACTGCACAGAGCATCTTACATTATCAAATGATTTAGGATGGAGCGCTGTCTGAAGTCTTGCAACAAGTCAAGGCAAATACGTTTCCTTAAATTGTAGCTTGCTTAATTACCTTGTTCCTGAGCACAAAGATCAAATTGAGCAGCTTAAGGTGCCGAAGCACTCTGCCAGCTGGACATGAAAAGGAAATAATTAACACACACAAGAGCTAAGTTTAAGGATAAGATTCCTACTGACAACAGCAAGGAGATCCAAAGTTAAGACAGACACTGTGTCCTTGACTGGATCCATGTGCCTACAATTTGCAGCACATATTGGATTGGGGAAGAGCACCATGTGTTGCAGCCATTTCAAGTAAGCAGATGGCTTTTTAAAACGCTTGATGTAGAGAAAGCAAAGCCCTTTCAAAGGCTGGCATTTCACTCTCATTATTTGTCACAGACTGTTCCACCTCTTGCCTTCACAACACCCAAGTATCATCAAGAAAATTTCATCTCATGGAAGACACTGCGCAAGCAAACATGAAAAAAAGTTATGTTCCCTGATACAATCAAGTGACCTGTGAGGCAGGAAATCAGTAATGATATTTCATGTTTTGAAAGCAATGCCCAATATTAGCTTATTTTTCTTTGCAAAATTCCAGCCTCAGGAGAGAAAACTGAAAGTCACCCAAACCCCTGTTTGGTGTCTACCTACACTTCTCAGTGTCTTCATGCCCACAGCAGCACTTTTTTCCTAGTCTGGGCAACTCCCAAAGGTAACCAATTACATAACCAAACTCAGTAATTATAAGGTGCAAAGTAATTGTTTATTGAGGAGAGCTGAACCTAGGACCCCAACTTTATTCCATTACTTCGCACATTTTTTAATAGGATCTCTTGTGTCTGCCTGAATAGTCACCCAAAATGAACAGAAAAAGGCACCTCATTTTATCATATCATCTTGAAGGATGGATTCTTTGGAGTACTGCACACTACAGATTTGTTATGATCAGAAGGGCCAGATGTCACCAGCTGAGCTGTTCATTTGATGATGCGCCATTGCTCGATGTTGCTGCCATAGATACTGCCCTGCCCTTATGGTGGCTGCTGTGATTCATTGAAAGTAATATTATCCCAACTGCCACTCCAGGGAATCTTGCAGGCGTGATTTTCTAACACAGCATGACCCATTAAAAATAACTGCCAGGAATCCTGCGCTTTATAAAAGGGCATCTTCATTAGCTCTCACGGTGGGTCGCCAGAAAGTCCCAGGCGCTACAGTAGTCACAAGGTAATTTGTAGTTATCAGAAACATTGCATTTAATGTCTTTATTCCTGTGGAGCTGGAGCCTACTGGTTACTAAACACAGACTCCTCCTCTTAAATCACAGAAATTGAAGAGGGAAGAGACCCATCAGATTATTTTGTCAATCCGCTATTTGAATGCAAAATTGGCAAATGTTTAGTCTTCGTCGCCAAGACATTTGGTGCCAGGGACACTCACCACCATGCTACAGGCCACTTCACTTATCAGTGCCTACTAGTGCTTGGCCTTTCTCCTAAAACAATGAATTCCTGGGTATGTTGCACAGCATTCCATCCTTCACATAGAGCTTAGTCCAAAGAACAGACTAAATGACTGCAGAGGGCTGTGGGTTGGGTCTCTCACTTGCTTTATTTTTTCTCCCAAATATACTGGAATAAGAGCTGATGTTTTCCTTGGATAGTTAGTCAGAAGTACTCTAAACTTCTATTTTAATCAAGTCAAATAGAAAACTCTTTTTTTTTTTCTCTGCACTAAACAGAACTTCCACATAATTTAAAACAAAAATATCAGCTGTAGCTTCATGGACATATCGTACATGGGCATCAACTGTCAATAAATCTTATATATCCTCATTGCTTATTAAAACAGGTACATAACTCCCTGGACATCTGTCCTTCTTTCCAGGAGCTCATTCTGTGGTGAGCTGGTGAGGGCAAAGTCTCCCAAAAAGAGAAGGAATACATGGCAGATGTTGTGCATGAGCTTACCACCCTGATCCTCAGATGTTGTCGTGATGAATGGCCTACAAAAACCACTCCAGACTAGAGTAGAAAAGCTGTGGTAACTAGTATTGATACAAACCTGAGCCCAGAAACACATTTTTTCATCCCATTCTAGTAAAAGTATTTCCTTTGGTACTATAGGTTGCGTATTGTCTCAAATACCATGGGCCAAATGAGGTTATGAAGCATGGATTCTCTACAGCATTGAGTAGGAGCTATAATGCTTTGGGCCATAGCACCAATTTATAACAATGAGCAATAAATAATAAATCCCAATACATGTCTTGCTCTGCAAGGGTGTGGACTGAGTTTCAGTTCCTTGCAGGACTGGAAGAAAGACCTCCAGGTTATGTTGCAGTTTCTGAATGATGTCCAAGAATGAGTCCTGGTTCTCTGGTGAGTATATCAAACAGGGAGCAATTCTTTCCATTATATATTACCTCCCCAGTCATTATGAAATTGTTTGGTATTCACTGTGGTAACACCAATCATTAATGCACTCATTTGTCCTTCATATGACTTGTCTTATGCAGGAATCCCATTGTAATTAACCATTAGTTACTGTAAATAGTAATGGACATTTAAACTGAAGTGTTACCAGCCAGGGTCAGTAGTAGCAGAGAATCAACGTGTTCGTGAAATCAGCTACAGTCACTTCAAAAAGCTCCTCTAATAGTAATGAAAGCCTAATGGTAAATATGTCACTTAATCTGAATCAGGGACTATTAAGAGCATTTTACAGTATTTCATCTGAAAAACATATTCAACATTCCCCTCCTCTTCCCACATCTTCAGAAGGATGGACACATGGACAGCTTTCCTTTTATGCAGCAAATAGGCAAAGATTACTACAAAACTTTTCCCTACACAGCATTATACCCTGCATCAAGTATATCAACAAAACAGCAGGTGTGTTGGCATCTGGCACACGTCCTACAATTGATGGGTCACTGATTGCTTTAAACCAAGGAAAAGAGCAATAAAAAAAAAATAAGCCTTTGAAAAGTTAAACTAGTTTTACTGTTTGCATGGTGTCAGTCTTTGAATAAACTGTAGTAATGAACTGTAATAGCATGGGATCTGGCATAATACCTTCTCCCTTGCCAGACGTATATTCCTGGAGATGCTTTAGAGCTGGAATTCACTGACCTTTGTACGAGTGACACAGATCCAGCTTTCTGGTAAGGAGCCACAAATTATCACTGAGAGGAGCTATGAGGACAATTTCTTGCAGAAAGCAAAAGTAGCAAAACTTGATGCTTTGCCAGCTTTATAAAAGGCCAAAAAATTTCACTTTTCAGCCAGGGCACTTATGTGAATTATTATCATAAGAAAGAACTGGCTTTGGCCAATTATAATAAAAACGTGAACTTTTCGGTGTCGTATGGTGTGCTAGCCAGGGTTCCTGTAAATAACAATAATAACAAATCTAAGCCTACCTAAGGACCCCAGTAGAAACATAATGACAATACTAAAAGCTTAACAGTTGCTTTCCAGTTAGTATAATTTTGCCTTCATCAGTAATTAAAGGACATTAATTATTAATACTAATGCCTGGTCTCACATTATCAAGAATTGTTATCACACAAAATCCACACAAACATAGGAAGTCAAAAACTGTTGGAAAAATACATTGCAGATTTAAAACTACTATTTGTTTTGTTGTTGTTGTGATTGCTTCAGCTTTTAACTACTGAGCAAAAGGCTGCTTTTACTTACTTTTCGGTAGTCAGAAACAGAAGAAACTGAGGAAACAAAGTCGCTGATAAATGCATAGGGCTAGTTCCAGCCAAGATAGAAAATAAAACAAATTTTAGCCAGTTTTGGATTAAACACTAGTGAGTTGATTAGACAGTTTCTTTTCTTTTCAAAGCTCATAATAATTGGTATCCCTGGCTAGTTAAAAACTCTCCAAGACTCAGTTTCAAGACTTCATTTTAGTTCTGCAATGAAAACTGTGACAGTTCATCACAAGCTGGTTCTTCACTGGGCGAACCTTTGGGAAACTTCATTTAAAAAAATCCAAACCAAAAAAACCTGTAACAGGGTGATGGAGATTGTTCTTCCTTGTTCTCTCCAGAATGAGTGAAGTCCTATGTCTGTAGGTATTTCCATCAGATCCCCTGAGCTATATCCTTACACAAGCAGTGTTTTGCTCTTCTACATTCCGGATTTTTGGTTTGCTAATGCAAGCAGTCCCAAACCATGAGGCACTTTGGGCAAAAATCCAGTTATGAAATGGAAAATGAAAGGAAAATTTTATATTACACTTCATCTGAAACTAGAGATTTTCTTAATTTATCTATTTCAGCTTATCTCTGAAAGACACACAGTAGAAATCTTTAATTACTCAGAAAGGTCAGGCTTCAAAATTGTATATTTAATCTGGATTTAAAGAAACATTTTCCGAACAGATGTGCTGGTATGCAAACACCTGCTACTTCCTTTCTCCTCAGCATGCTTAATTTTATTTACTTATTTGATTTTTCTCCTTTTTATTCCTGTTATTGTTTCATTTAGGTCTTTCTGATCTCGGACAGTGCCTTTGTTCTTTCAAAACCACTAGACCAGCGGAATATCAAAAGAAATGTTGTGTACTAGTAGGACTTTCAACAGAGCTGATAATTTCTCTTCCTCAGGGCCTACTCTGGTCGTGGCCTTCTTTATCTTGAGCTCAGCACTGTGCTAATCTCGGCCATACTGCTCCAAATGGAAAGTGATGCCACCACTATCAGTGTAGGGATTGCCATTAATTGCAACAGGTCCTCAGTTCAACTTGTCCTGAACTGACTGTTCTTGATCTCATTCCTCAAATCAGTCAAACTGGTCTGAAGAAGGAAAATTTCCTCCTTACCAACAGAAGACTAGTGCAATGTGGCAAGTTTTTCATGATTTCTTTCTTGCTACAAAACTGATCATAAATAGTCTTCGGGTGCAATAAAATTGGGAGCCAGGCTTATAGAGCAAGAGGGGAGAAGTAGGAATCTGGCAGTAAGTTTGGAGTCATCCCAAATATTGGGTAGTGGGTGGCGGGAAAGTGAAAGCCATCTGGTGGCTCAGATTTCCTGTATAAGGAGGTCCTCTGGTTTTGAAAATGTGGGCCTCAGCTCCTCTGAGAAACAAATGTTTGCAAAATGAAAAAGGAAATGTAATGGTTTGCCTGCGAATTTTGATACGTGATGCAGTAAAAACAGAGTTTCTAATAATGACATTTCTACATTTCTTCATTATGAGTCATGAGTAAACATGACATTTCTGCAACGCGATCTAGATATGTGATCAAAGATTAAAATGGAGCCATTTTAATATTTTAATTATTCCAGCACTGTCAGGCTTCAGAGTCTGTTATGCCAACACCCAGTGCAGAGCAAATAATTTGTAACAAAGAATTTTATCAATTTTAGCTTTTTTCTCCATGTGAATTGTGTGTGAATGGGTCATTATTTTCTCAGATTTGCTCATTATTCGAAATGATCCACTATGAATAATTTAGACTAATATTTCTTGTTCTGCAGCTTCTTCACCACCAGTTTGTAGCTGCCTGGGCTGGTTTTGTCTGAACAAATAAATCACATGGCCTCCTTTCTGCTTCCAGGTTGGCTGGGAAACGTTTTGCTGGGTAGGGTACTCCTATTTATGAGTTTTATATGCACTCTCTGCAGACATACCTGTTTTCCTTTTAAAAATGCTGTTTCTACAAGCATTCTTATGAGTCAATTCATTCCTCACAATATTCATGGGGAGTAAATAGGAGTGCAAACACAACAAAGAGAAATCAAAGTTTTATACCAGCAATTATTTTGCTGATTTTCCTTTTTTTTTTAGTTCTCAGCCCATTCTTACATTCTCTTTGACTAACAGATCCTTATAACCAGAGGCATGCCAGTGGGTTTATCTAGGTGCAAACATCTTGTGCACTAGTACAAATCAGAAGGGAAGAGCTTTCTTCAATAGTCAATGATGTACAAATTACTGATATTTCAGTAATTTCAGTCCAGGGCCAGGTGCTCCAAAAGGATTAGGAATAGGTTCCCCTTCTACTCTAGTACTTTCAAGCATTTTACAGCGTATGTTTCATGAAGCATTTGACTTGACAATTAGGAAGCAATCCCAGATAGTTGATGTCTCTCTTATTATCCACCAAAATACCCATCGTATTACCCACCAAATCTAGTAAGAGAACGTGGGTGAAATACGAGGACAGCCCTTTCTCAAAACGGTAAATTATTCCACCCTAACATAGGTTGACTAAACTCTTTTTGGATAAATTTGTATGTCTTCTCTCTACACCTACCTGAAGACTGTGCTTTTCATGCCACCTGTGGCAATCAGTCCAAACTTCAAATTCTCTACCAGTGAGGCAATTCGTCTTATATATTCCTTAAACCGATCCATTCCCTTGTTCTCGAAATAGTTATAACCTATAATCTTTTAAGAAAGACAGAAGACACCAGAGGCAGGCATAGACTGTGTAAGCCAGCAAAACCCAGTCTGATTTGTAAATTGGGCAGCCACAGCCTGAATAATCAATTTTTTTCAACATCTCCTTAGCCAGACATACAGTCCTCAAACTTCAAGGTCTCACAAGATTGCGATTCCCCACTGTGAGGCAACTAAATCCAATATTTATGCTGGAAATGTTCCCTTTGTGGTTCATGTTTGGAAGCAACTCAAAAGCAGAGAGAGATGGGCTTGGAGCAATCTGCCCATCAATTAACAATATTGAATGATTCCTAGATTCCTGGTCTGCCAGAACAGCCACTTGCAGCACAGCTCTGTCCATAAACTATAGGGTGAGGGGTGAGGCAAAGAATGGAAGGGAGCGCACAGCTTGCTGCTTCATTTTGACTTGGTATACCACATGGTGCACAGGGACTCCAGTACCAGCTGAAACTGCTTTAAAGAGCGCCTGTTTTCTCTGAGTCACTGAGGGTGAGTCACACACACCACCGACACCATTTTGCAAATGGTAAGTGATGACGACAGTTAAGCAAGGGAGTCCACTGTGACTCTCCTATTCCAAGATGTGTCATTATAAGCCTGATGGAGCGCCTGCAAAGAAAATACTGTGCTTCAACTGCTTCGTTAGTTGTCCTTTCCTGGATAAAAGGAACATCCATACACATTTTAAGTTTCACCTTCACATTCTTTTATGCTTTCATCCTCAGAGGGGTGACTATGGAGAATGTCTGTAATGCAATTACATCCATCTACCAGCCTACCTTTCCTTGCTTCTTCCCAGTAATAGCCAATACCAGTGGTTACGTAGAGCCCTACAACAGTACCTCCAGGAACAAAAAAATGTGGGTTAGAAAGATTTTGTTTAAATGACTACAGAATATTTTTTCATTTCCATCCTCTACAGATGCCATCTACAGATCTACAGATCAGTACCTCTAAATTTTGCCCTTGAGTCATTATACACACAGTTTAAGCATATAAGATGCTAAACCAAATAGGCCATTCTTCCCACCAGATGGAGAAGTTACCCTTCAGCACCTACAAAACCATGCATATGTAAATACAAATGTAATTGTATATTAAGTGTGAGTATCTAAGTATATCTCTAAGTATCTGTAATCAAGTACTTTCAATCAAAGAATGCATCAAAAAATGGTATGGTTGACCAGAAAATGAGCGAAGATAAGAAATGAGAATTAGCATCAGCAGCAAAATTTTATTTGGCTTCTTTCTACCTACATGCCATGGCAGAGTCCTTAATTGTATGATCACATCCTGTGTTTCTTTTATACCATCCTCTCAATGAAGAACCAGGCTTATGATTCTGGGCTCCTCTTCAGTATTACATTTTATCCTCATCACCCAATGTGTGGTTTCATGCACTCTCCAGCTCTGCACTGGATACAAAATTATTGTTTTGCTCTCCCCTTCTACTTGTGGTGGTGCCATAACATTTGTTTAGTTTTTTTGCAATCATGAAAAATTTACCTTCATGATAGTACTGTGAAGAAGTGTGAGATCATGGTCTCTCTATGAAAACTGAGACAGAGATTAATATAAAAATCTCAAATGTGTAATTTGACTTGGGATTCCCAACTCAAAAACTTACGGACTAATTTTTAGCGCATTTTGCACATTCACTGTACTTTCACTGTTCAGAGCACAGGTCATCTTGACTTCACGCACAGCTGTGGGAATTCTACAGCTTTAAAAATCCCAGAAAATCCAGCTCCTCGTGGAAGTCCTTTTCTGAAGGAACTTGCCTGTCATCAGATGAAAACTCTGGAAATGAAGCCAGGGTCGAATCGAGTTACTCTGCTTACCTTTTCTTCCCCAACTTTCCTTGTCCCAGGGATGAGACAGCTTTTCATTCCCACAAAACGTAAGCAAGGAGGATGTCGGCCTGCAGTCACCCCATCGTTCAGATACATCATCACAGCATAGAATGTCCTTTTCAATTAACTAAACTTGGGGCCTAAAATGCAAAGTAATGACATCATAGAGACAGTGCTATGCAGATCAGGATCCATAGTGGTGATTAAGGTTGGAGACACCGTGCCTGGCATTTTCTGACATTCTTCTTTTGAGTTCTCAGTCACAGTGTAATGTATACATCACTGGTTTTGTGCTTCTTTGTATTTTTTCCACAATTCCAACGTCTTTGGTTTACTTTTGTTAGTTCCTTTCAATTTTCTGTCCCTCCCTCACTTCCATGTTTGAACAAAGCCAGTTCTCAGCATGGAAATCCTGAAATAAACAGTGTAGGCTTGATGGGGTCCAAACAACTAACAGAAGAGTCTTTCCATAGACAGGTTTAGCAACCTTTAGTAAATTTCAGCCATTGGTATCATCACAATCTATAGTTCTCCATTTCGGCTGGGTTCAGTGGGGTTTCAGCGCCACTTAACTTCATGGTAATGGGGTGTCTCAAGCAGCTTTGACAACGTAACTTGCAAGAATTATTGTTTAAAAATAGTCTGTCTTGGTGGAAATATGCATAATAACGACAAAATGCAGCCTATATGCATTGGCAACTTAGGCTTGACTGGAGACTTAGCAAATTCATCTTCCAGCAAAAATGATTGCCTGTGAATATAACAGTGCAGAGGTCACAGGAGGAGACCCTCCTACTGTTGAGGTAGAACCAGGCTAGGATTACATTTTTTTTCATTAAACGTGTACTAATTTTTTTTAAAAAGACAAACATAAAACAACAAAAGAACCTCAGCAATGTTCTTGATGAATTTAAGATCTACAGAAAAATATTTAATGTTGCACTACAATGAAAGGAATTGGTATGAAGCATAAATGGCAAAGTAGTTTAAAAAACTGACACAAAGCATACTGGCATGTACAGCAACACCCACACAATCAAAAGCATTCAAGAAAATGTAAAAAAAAAAAAATCAAATGAATAAAGATCTGGCTAAGCAAGAGAACTATATACCAAAAGTAATTTCCACCCGCAGCTATCCCAGGGATTTGAATGAGCTGGAATTTCAGGAAGAGGTTGAATCAATTGGCAGAAAGAAAGAAATGAGGGGTAGAAAGAGAACTCAAGAGTACATTCAAATACTCCACTCAACATTTTTTAATTCATCTTTATTTCAGTGCTCATGTTTAGAGGTGCATTTGACCCCAAAACTTTGAATTTGAATATCTTTAGATTTTGATGTGCTTCAGAATTAATGAGATATCACAGCCAAGTTTGTATTTGGCCTCAGTCCCAAGAAAAAAAAATCTAAATCCAACCCTTTCCAAACCTTGGCTGTTCAGTTTAACGTCCCAGTTTGGATTCAAATGCAGCATTTCAACTCAGTCTTTACTTATATCACTTCATATCACATCACAAGGCAAAAGCATGCAATTGGGCATAATGTAATAACAAGACAAAGCAACAAAGCACAGTGTAACGCATCTCATACAATAACACTGCAACAGCTACCTTTACAACTGAAATGCTCTTTTTTTTCTCATTTGACAGCCATGCTAATTTTACTCTACAATGAAGAGTTTTGGAAATTCAAGGCATAAAATGCAAGAATGCCCAACGAGCCCTGTGCACAGCCATGACAGCGTTTTTCTCTTAGTTACAGCCAGGGTAATGTTATCAGCGCCAAGCAACCCAGATGAAAATTATCAATTGGTTACCAAGAAACCTAATGATTTCATCAATAATATTTTACCAGTTACAAAGGTCATTTGGAGAAGCGATGCCACACGAAATGTGCTTGTGAAGTAGGTGATGTGTGGGTGGCTGTTAAGGGTCAACACTTCATTTCTCATTTCTTTAATTGATACTTCTGAATGAGTATTAATTGAGCTGCAATGAGAAGAGCGTGCAGTTTGACAATGCAAGTGACAGGATGGAAGTGCCATTTGCAGAGTGTATATAACCACAGCTAACACCCTCAAAGCGTTAATTCCATTTTATGTCTTTCACATTTAATAGCAAATTTGCTATTTAATCTTTAAGACAGAAGTTACTTATTCTCAATCTACCTCTCACTTGCACTGATATAATCTCATGCCACTCAGACTGGCCTGTGGCATGAAGCACATCACACTTTCAAATCAGGTCCATTTTTTCATTAGCTCATATCCTTCCTGAGATGCCCTCCTTTACAGATGGCTGATCAGCAATCAACACTAGTTTGTTTCAATCAGAAAAGCAGCCGTAACTTCTCATTTATAGACTGTTCCTGGAGAAGCGCATTAGTCGAAGGCATAAAGCTGGCACTGGGGCAACAGTGACTCTCACAACTGATTTCTTTTCAGGATTTTTTTTAAAGAGATAGACCTTTTTTATGTGGAGACATGTTTCTTATTTCAAAACAAAGCATAATGAAACCCATGCCTTCACGTGTTGCAGGGAGCCCTTCACGTAGCATGTGCAGGTACCAATAGTCTGTAAATCTGAAGAGTGAATACAAAAGGTAGCAAAGACCCAGGAGGAAGTCAGGGAATAGTTCCCATATGTACGTGCTGACACTTTCTCTCTCTCTGTTCCTCTTCCAGCAATGCAGTGTGTTGCCCTTTGAGCCTACTTGACTGAGGTTAAGCATTTACACTTTTTCAGAGGTCCAGTCAGTCCACTCAGGGAGATACTGACTTTCATAGCAGGAGACTTCAAAATGATCTCCTCTCTGCTCGGGCAGCTCAAAAACACAGAAGCGCACAGAAGCAAAGGTCAGATGTCATCCAAGTGGAGGGAGAGTGCCAGCTAAATGCTTGGGATATATTTTTATATTGGTCTCAGATCAGCCTCCAGTTCTGCAAGAATCTACTCAGCACCTGCAATTTGCTTCAGTACATTAACCCTGGGTGCAAATGATAGGATTTACCCTTCCAGGCACTGACTTTTGGGTGCAGTCAGATAGCTAGATAACTTAATGATACCATTTGCACTCACAGTAAACCGTAGGTAGAAAAGAAATCTGGAGTGGCTGGAAAGAGAGAGAAGTATTTTTTTCCCTCTTCCCACCCTCCTCAAAATTATACTTCTTGCACTCAGTGAGGAATCGCTTTTTAGCTTTCAGTCCAGCAAATACAGAGCTGCTCATCACTTCTTTCCCTGTGGTGGCCATTTGCAGTTGAGTGCATCAGTCTCCTCCGTGGCTTTTTTCCTTGTTTGCATGAGCTGGCAATCCACAGGTAACTCACTTCTCTTTCCTTACTCGCTGCTTTCTGCTCCTTTATTTCATGCACATACCTGCTTTTATATTTTAATTCATCCCAGTAGCAACTTTCGCCTATTCCCTTCTGCCCCTAACATTCTGCTTTTTAATTATCTGTTAATTCTGCCTTGCTTCTTTCTTTATTTTCTGACTGCTGGTAATTTTCTGATCCCCAATTATTTGAACCGCATCGCCTCTTACTCATTGACACCCATATTCCTTAATTCATCACTCACATCCCTGACTGTACTTTGCCCTCTCCAATTTTCTTATGTACAACCAGGCCTGCCTCCAAAGAAACTGAGGAGAAAGCTGACTTCCTGCACACTTGCCTCCATTGATATTTTGTACAAGCAGATGCGTTAGTGTGGTGTCATCCACATGTCATCATCTCATCCGTAATTGCAGAGACATGGCAATGGATGGCTATTGCTTCACAGGCTCACAGAAGCAGAGACTTGAAAAGGACCTCATCCCTAATTGAGGTCTGTGGATGCCAGGAATACACACAAAGAAATTAAATTAAGAAAATGATGCTGGTATAAACAGCACTGGCAATAGGCACCCTGGAGAGGCAGAACTTCTCTAACCATTGGACCATGTACCCATTTTGCATGCCTTCCACATTTACCATAGGTTCCTGCTACTTTATACCTAAACCAAATGTGAGCTACGTGCAAAGATATTCTGAAACTTAATTACTCCTCCAGTTTAGTATGAAGCCAGTGTTCAAACAGCTGAATTATGCCATTTGGAAAGGACAATTGGTTATTACACTTACCAGATTGTTTGTGACAGGAATGGGTTAATTTTCCTAACCTTTTCTGTTCTTGTTTCACTCGCAGGGTTGTCAAAAGGATGGATAAACGTGTTGCTATTTTCTGGTTTTGTTTCAGTGTCTATCACGAGAGTGGACCAATTTCATACCATTTGCTGCTTTCATTACTGTCTCAGGGTTGTCACAAGAATTGATAAATTTCAGACTGTTTTTCTTGTCCTCATTACAATCTTAAGGTTGTCATGAGAATGAATTGATTTTGTGCCATTTTCTGTTCTCATTACAGTCTTTGTCATGAGAATGGCTTCATTTGGGGCCATTTTTGTTCCTGTTACTTACAATCTTTTGTCACAAGAACGAGGATTATTTGATGAAAATGAGAAGACAGCATCTCAGACACTGAGATTCAGGGATAACTTGTTCTTGTGACAGAGATCATAACGAGGACAGAAAGCGGTACAGAACATATCCATTCTCGGGATGATTTTAAGGATTGTAATTTTGTGACTCTGATTGTGCCAACTGACTTCACCAGGAGGAGATTTTACAAATTTCATTGTAAATGAAGCAACAACTGCTTCATTCATGCTGCTGGTAGATTTCTCCTTACTCAGCAAAGGAAAACATATTCACACAGGGGCTTTCAGAAGAATAACAGACGAACACCACCAAAAAAATTCAGGATAGGCTTTGGTATTCACAGGGCCCAGACCTCAGAAACACACATTTCAAACTCCAGCTGTTACTTTTGGTGCTTTTCACAGGACCCAGCTAGGAGTCATCCCAATAAAGGCTATCATTGAGTACAGTCATGCCATTTGGGGGGTTAAATACACAGCACAGAAGTGGGTTTGAGTGTCTGGCTGATTTAATTTTATTTTTTATGTTTGCCTAAGCTGCCTATGTAGCCAGCTCGATCTGGGAGCTCTGGGACCCTGAGTTCAAATGAAGGTAAACTAGTGACTAGAACCGAGTGCTTGCAACTCAGCTAAGAATGAGTTACTGCAAATGAAAGGGCAGAAGTTAGAGATCAAGGCATGTACAGCATCCAGGGCCTAGAAAACCTAGAAATAATTATTGTGTTCTTGAAGGTGACCAAAGACAAGCAGCAGGAAATGCTAAATAAAGCAGATATTTTACAGCACATGGGGAGGGGGTGGGAATGAAATAGGCATCACGATAAGATTGAAACCATGGAGAGGGAAAATGAGAAAGTAGTTACGGAGGAGGAATGGACAAAACTAGAGAAGAAGCTACAGAAGAAGAGAGTAGAGAACGTTAAGGCACAGCCAAACCCTCAGAAACACCGATTTGGCTTGTGCAAGGTAAAGAACTGAAAGGAAGGACAAGAAGAGAAGAAAGAGAAAACTAAAGATGAGAAAGAGCACAGGGTGCATCATGGGATGCACTAAGATGTCTGTTGATAAATCCCATCACAAGATGGACAAGGAAGCCCCAAATTGGGCATATATATGCCTGCCAGCCACATTTTCAATAATGGTAAGCAAGTGGTGACTCATTGCCTTGAAAGACCTTTTATTAGCTCACTTTGGGCTTGCCAGATTTTCTTTTGCAACAACTAGGATTTTATTCCTAAACTTAGACTCCTGCTTCCATCAGAAGCTGGGTGCAGGATGCATGTATGTGGTTTCCTTCAGCAGGCCTCCCAAGATGAGATCCAAAAAAGATGAAATGGTGAGCTGGAAGCCAGTGCCATAAGGAGGATTCAAGGCTGTGAAGCAGCCCAAAAGGAGACCACGCTAACTGGAATATACCGTTGAAACTACTTGGATAGTCATCCTGCAGAGCTGTCTGGGAAACCATCAGAAAATCAGTCTGAAAATAAGTGTACCTGAGTAGTGAAAGAGATCATCAGTAAAAGGAAAGTGAGGGGGGTGGACATTCCCCACTGGTTAAGTAAAATTAAGCAGGAATGCTGCAATAACTAGACCTGACAGATGACCCCTGGTATTTCCTAGGTCAATTTCTGTGAATGTTTTATTGATCTTCTACATTCTGATTTGACCATCAGAGCCTATGATCCTTTGCTTTGTCTGCCCCATAGCTCCCCCCCTGCCCCCACCTTTACCATATGTACCTAATCTCACTGCTCAGGCTACCATCTGCCATTGTTTGAAGTATATGGGAATATAAGTTTAATCACAAAAATGGTGGCCCTGGCTGTGTGTACTATACGAGTGTTCAACTTTCACAAGATGAAGTGACCTCCAAGTGGCTTACTGCTTTTCATTAATTTCTCTGTATAATTGAACATTTTTCGGCATCTCATTTAACAAACTGTTAAGCTCCTTATTGCACAGAAGGGCCATATGATGTGCAGGGATTCTGAAATGCTTCCCCTCATTCACAGTTCTCCTACTAATATCCTGGGCATTATTAGTAGTTCACAAAGCCAGCACATTTTCTTTTTGATAAGTGTCCCTGTTCTGCCCTCCTTTGTCCACCTCCAAATGCCGCCTAGTACTTACGTGCTGCCTAACTAGCCTGGCGCTTTGGATTGCTACCCCTACTCACTTAGTTGCCTGTAAGGGGATGTACTTATATCAATGAAAGATAAATCCCAGCTAGAAATACAGGTCCCTGACAACCTAATCACTGAAACCCTGTCAAGTAACCCCTAATTTTAAAGCAAGTGGTTAATTCCCAGTAAATTGATTTATGCACTGTTTGAGGTTTGGCGAGTTGTGTTGTTCATCTGTTATTACCAGGAACTCAGCTCAGCCTATTCATTTAGACCACTGACACAACACAGTGCATCTCCCAAGAAAATTTCCTTTGTCAGCACATCTAGAATTTGCTAATTAAATCAACGATGACATTATTCACTTTCTGAAAAAAGCAACTTCTCTCTCTTATTCCCATTAATACATGTGTGTGCGTGAACATGCACACACATAGGCATAGTTTTTAACTGTTTTTGTAAATACATTGTCTGCCACTTTGAATGACCTTTATTAACTATTTTAGTCACCTTTCAATCATGTAGTCACCTCAATAGACATGTACTATCTGTATGTCTATAAACTTAATTTTTGCATGTGCATCTATGTGTGCATGCATGTGTGCATTTGGCAAGAATGGGGGCCTTAAGATGCTCATAAGCAATCCTGAATCTTACTTCTTTGGAGCACACCCTGAAGTGTGAATTTCATTAAAATGATAGGGTTGGCCAGCGAGCACTTTTCTCGTCTGTGTTATTGCAGCAGAAGTGAATTCAAAACACCAGAAAAGACAGGTTGTCCCCCAAGCCCTATAATTATGGGTCCATAATACCACTGCAACTCTTTGTACTATTTAAGGTACACAGAACAAAACAACATTGAAATTAACCTTTTTTGAGCATCCAATAATTTTTCAAAGAATACTTCTTCCCTTGAGAGTTTAAAACCTGCTAAATAAGTGACCAAAAAATCTTATCTATGCTCAGACTCCTACTTCTGTAGCTGACAGATGAATGTGAAAGCCTGTATCTGCAGGTAGATGTACCTTGGCAAAGGCCCTTGGCAGTACTTGGGATATTGTTTGCCTTGGGGGGGCACCTTAATTTGGTAATACTTTCCCCTAGGTATCCAGTATGGCTTTTACACCCATGATAAATCCAACATTTCCTCAGCTGCTGTGTAGCCAGCATAAACTAGCTTGTCACAGTTTGGGTGTTTGCAGTGCTCCTGGGAAGAAAGGTATCAGTGACGCTCTTATCTCCAGCTCAATAAGGTATTCTTGGGTCATGATTGTGCAGTCTCTGATAGCACTTCACCTCTGTGATGGGTGCATTATCCCTCATCACCAGACCAGGATATGTCCATCCTTCCAAGGAAAGAATATGACAAGGAAACGGGAAGTTGTTTAAAAACATAATGACTGTATCACTCTGATCCATACATAAAACAGAATGTGGCAACTCACCACTGTTACCCTCAACCCCTAACCTCAGGGTAGCAGCTGTGTTTTTATCTTTCTGAAGAGTGAGTTAAAACTAAATTTCAGTTTTCAAGAGTAGCTGATCCTCAGTAGTCTTTAGAAAAATAAAACGAACCTTCCTTTTCAAAGGCAGGTTGCCCCGCATACAGTTTTTGCTGTATTCCTAATGTCTTTGGGCTGGCAAAGACTTTCCAATATCACTATTTATTACTGCCCCATATATGCCAATATTGAGGCATAAGTGGTGCAGAGTACCATGCCTTCCAAGCAGGTCTTGAGGTAACACCTTCTTAATCAACCCCAAAGTATCCTTGATATTTTTCATTCTATTTAATTCTGTTTATTGAAGTCATTTAATACCCTTGTTTAGTCAAATACAGCCCTGATGTATGCTCTTGGCCCACTGTGGAAAGGTTACACCATTTCATGCTTTCATTCTTCATATCTGAAGCAGCCGTGCAGTTTCTCCACCAACTCATTGCTTGCTAATGAACTTTTTTTTTTAAGCAGCCTGTCATTTTGTTTAATGTTGCAAAATAAGGCAGTCTTTAAGTGGGATCAAATTTTGCTAAGAGATGTCTAAACTTAAGTGAGATAATGGATGTAACAAAATACCACCAAATATGACAGCTTTGTTCTGCCAATGTAATTTGCTGATTCTGGAAACCAAACGCAGAACAGTCTGTGCCAGTCTTAGAAAAGAGGCTTGTTTGACAGATATAGACCTGCTTAAATATCAGCATACACTACATTAAATAGCAGACTTCTGCATTCATTTGTGGATTTTAGTCACTTGTCATAACAAGGGAGTTTTATTTTATTTAAAATACCTGATTTTTCCTATCACTCTGGTACCCAAGTGCTGTTGGCTGGGGTTTTTTTCCCCCTACCTAAAGGTGGAAGGTGATTGGTTACTTGCCAGAGACACCAAACTTCTCTAATTATAATAGCGTTAAAAATCATAACTAACCTTTCAACCATTGCAGAAGAAGAAATATTTCTATCTACCTACTGTGTTGTGGAGAAACCTTGAGTTAGACTTGTTCAGGTCCTTTCCACAGATGAAGGAAAGGGTATACGTTTGGTAAGAAAGCTTTAGGAGCACAAACTGTTGAGATACTGCTGGTTTTCTCTTGTTGGCCATCTGCAATTAAGAGATGCCCTTAGGACCATGAGACACAGCCATCGGTGTTTTCTGATAGTCAGACTCTTAGAGGTCTATAACAGTATCTGCATGCAGTTCAGATTCAGAGTTTTAAAGCATATGACCAGAAGTTATTGGATTTACAATGTGTCTGTGTTCGTTTGGATTTTTTAATATCCCCCAACACATACTTATATATATAGACATACAAGGATATCTTCTGTTTACTTGCTATTGACACTTCCACATTTATCAAACTTATTTCACTGTGCCTTAGACCTTCTGTCTTCCACAATTCCTTCCTTCTCTCTGCAGTTCTCCCATATTACTTTTTACACTCTCCATTTTTCATATTTAAAGTTTTAAGATGTTTGGACCTTGGTTTTTAAGAGTAACATATTTCTTCACTTAAACATTGGTATATCTTGGTAAGGTCCTTGTGTCTTTCTACGTGCCGATTCTGACACTTTCAAGTAAAATTAACTGTAATTGTCACAAATTATATGTAGCCAATATTTCCCCAGTAAATTCTGCCCAGGAATGTGATGTTGGCAATCTCTTATCCTGCAAAAGGAAGTGTTTTCAAAATGATCACCCATGTTATGTCTCTCCTGCACTCAGACCAGCCTTATGTGAGTTTGCCTTCGGATGCTTAGGATCAGAACATCAGATGATGATATTTTTTAGATCAAAAAAAAATTAATGGTGCTGTGACATTTCATCTCACCAGAGGATATGAATCTACATGTGCAGTCCTGACCCCACTGAAATGAAAAGGAATTTTGCCACAGTACGAAATTTCACTTTAACTCTGTTTTCACTTACATGGATTAAACTCAGTGAAGTTAAGTTTTTGTAATTTATTTGATTCATTCTTCTTATAAGTTTGTTATTTTGATACCAAATAAAGTTATTTTTAGGTTAAAGAAGTGATTTGGGAGGGAAAACTACATGATAATAATAAGCAAAGAGAAAAATAAATCAATCTACCCCTCATTTCAAAATTGCATCCTTCAATCCAGACAATAACTTTTATATTCTGCAGTACTGTAGGTATTTGTGTTACTAGGCTTACTTTGCAAGTATATGATATTTTAAAAGCAAATGAATAAAGCAACTTAGCCAAGACCTCTTTAGGTTAGTACCAGTCTTCTCTTCCTCCCTAAGACTCGTGTAAGGTAGAGTTAGTGGTTTATTCATGTCACTCCTTTCAGTTGCATAGCAGAAGGAGTCAAGAGACCCTTCATTGGACTGCTGGGGCTATTTAACTGTCCTCTATCCCATTACGACGCTGAAAAGCCCCAAAAGGCTGAACACAGAATCATAATATTGGCCACAGTGTAGTCTCTAGAGACCCTGTTATTTCTTCCCGTATGAACAGGACATGCAAGGTTTACTAATTTTCTTCATGAACCTGACAATGTCAAACACCCTGCAACCAGCAGAATCCTTCCTGATGCAAAAGCAGGGAGAACATTCTGCAGTTTGGACAGCTATGGTATGGAGGAACAAGACTCTGCTGCAAGGCTCATTTCGTTCCCAGCGAAGTGATGGTGAAACACAGTCAAAGCCCTTTGTGTTCATCTACAAGTGTGTGTTACTGGGAGAACAGGATGGCGGATGCAGGGTGGAGGGACAGGATTTGCCTTTAAACAGGATCCTAATCAGTGAGGTCTGGAGGTGTTAAACTGAAGTAGGGAGTGAGATCAGAAAGCTAAGCACTTTAAGTACTGTGTCCTGTGACAACAACTATTCAGATTAGATATTGATAGCATGCCTATATTTATAGATACTGCTAAATGATCCAAGATGCATTATTTTCTTCAACAGAGAGAAACTTTGTCATTTTACACATTATAACCAAATCGTAAATTGCTGGTAATCGAGCTATGAAGTTTCTAACTTCAGTTTAAAGTAGTAAATCTAAATCAATAGAGCATCTTTAGTACTATTTAAGTATGAACAAAGCATATTTTTTAATGAAATTTAATTTCCCTCTGAAAGTATTTCCTCGAAGTTTTGACCCTCATTCTTCAAGGAGTGGCCAAGGTGGTGAACAAAATTCTAACTTGACACAGCTCAGAACATGTTTTAAAGTCAATTTATTTTTGTCCGTGTAGGGCCCTGTATGCAAATTCAGTGCTGAGATATTGTTGGACTGGCAAATCGTGGAATTTTTAGGTTCATGCTTAATTTGAGCAGTGATAGCAAAGCACAATGGCTGTAGTTTGACCACTCGTGACTTCAGAGCCCACGAACCATGCATATGGAAAAATAAATTTGACTCCACATGCAAAGCTGTGAGGTATAGTTTCCACTAGTTTTCTCATAGATGAATCTGGCAGAAGGAGATATAGTGGCGAAGCTACATACTATTTTTCCACTGGGCACTAATATTTGTTAACTATTAAAAAGCCAAAATCTAAGCATCAGGTTACATCTACTGGTTAGTGACTGAAATCAGTCACTAATCAGATTAGTGAAATCTTTGTTTGAATTTTCCAAAGGGTCGCAGAAGCCTAGAAGCTTCACTGGTCTCTGACACAGATGGAAATTTGCTACTTGGAATCCTAGAGGGAAGAAAATGCATTTTACTATGAAAACTATTCAAAACAATTCATTGTTTTTGAAGGCCAAAACTAAGAGAAGCTATTTAAAGTGAGTTTAACGTGACTTCTGCTGTAGAGGATAGGAAGCCAAAAGAAGTTAAAAAAAAATCATTTTACATGCTAGAAGTCAGAGAACCTCCTATTCATCCAGGCAAGACAGAGAAAAGTTCAGGAGAGAGAGCTGCCAGATAAAATACACTACAAATCAAATGAGATCCAAAACATTAATGATCCCAACCATCACCAGAAACAGAAGAATCAAGAGAATTTAACTACATCTGCAGAGAGACCAAACTTGAATTAAAAATGAAGGCTGACTACTCTCGTCAAATAAGCTTACAAGATCATGATGACCCAAGCAAAATAGTAGAAGCTGAATTCCAATATTCTTAGTCAGACCAAGTAGTTTGTATTTCCATTGACTTCCACAAAGCCACATGAGTCCCGAAGTCCTATTCAGAATAAATTGAAGCACTATAGATTTGAGTCCTAAGTGTGGTAATTTCCTTTCAAGCTCTTTGTCTGAACACAGAGCTAGGGAGAAGAAGGATGATACAGAAAGGGCCAAACTATGGGTACGAGAGGACATTGAGTTAAGAGATCAAGACCAGCCCAAAACAAAACCCTTCCCATCCCTTCTTGGAGCAAGGACCAATTCCTGAGTTCCTCCTCACCTGTAAAATAGTTTCAGATGCACCACTGGACAGATACTGAGCAGGATGCCTCCTCTCTCACTACCTGCAAAAGGAGATATTTCTACTACATGGCACTCCTGGTGCTCTAGCAGACCTGTGTTGCCACTGTTCAAAGTCATAAATAGGATGGATAAAGGGAAAAATCTACACCTGGAATGTAGGATCTCCTAGACCTTGGCTGGCCAACAGCTTTTGACAGGGACTTTGACCCAGCACTGCTGCAGGAAACACTGTAAGGGCCACAGTCCCACAAGCCAGAGCATTTGCCGAGAGTAGTCACCATGAGAAAACCTGCTGCTCTAGGTCTTCTAGGCCTCATACTAGAAACTACCTGCACACTGAGGTATACAGCAGATATAAAGAGACCATCACAACTCTTGTCCTATGCGCATCACTGAATCAGCAAGGCTGTTTCATCCACACTGAACACCATTTAGTTTTACAGTAGTAGCCTTTCCACATTGTTAGCAAGTGTGCAGTGCTGTGGGTCCTGCCTTGGAAAGTCATTAAAGTATATTTTTACCAAAACTTACCTCAATTAAGACAATACAAGCACTCCTATGTCTGAAGTCCTCAAATTAGTCCTCAAACCATGTTTTAGTCTTTGTTCAAGCTTTCTTCTGTCCAAACACTCAGGGAAATATTTGTGACCACAGACTACTTTGCAAATACAAGGATTTTGGTTGTTGTTGCCTTTCCAGTTTAATATTTCCAACGTGATTCCCAGATGATGACAGGAGTGTTATACCCACCCAACCCAGGGTCTTCAACTCCAGCCTCAGGATGCGGTCAAGCAAGCTGTGCATCTGTACTGAAGGCAGTAGGGGGTTAAGGTCAATAATATTTAATCCATACTTGAAAAGCAGAATCAGGGCAACTGGAACAGTTCAGATGGGTAATTCTAGAGTTTTGCATAGGTATTTGGAAAGACTAACAGAATAAACTTCGAATCGTGTTCTTACTTTGGTGCTTTGTATTCTTCAATATGTTACAGTACTCTCTTTTTTATTGGAAAAGTTTCACAGACATTGGAAAAGGGTGGTTGATAATGCTGGGCTCCTAAAGGGTTGTCAGAGACCTCTCTTCTAGTCACCTTAACCTAATTTTTGCATTACACCTGCCACTTTGACCCTGACACAGAGCAGGAATGGATGATGAAGGTTACTTTGCTGTAGTGCAAACACTGTAGTTTGTCACAAATATAAAATAAGGTGACCCTTGAGATAGTAGGGCTGCAATTCAAAGACTCTCCTGTTTGTCCTGCTTAATGAGTAATAAAACGTATTAGCCTGTAATGGAGAGAATTTTGGTACCCTTCCTTTGGGAGATATCCAGAGTGAATGTCCTTTAGCAGTTCAGTAAAAAACATGTTTTTTCTGAGCCTGTGTACACAATAGGGGAAATCACATAATAGAGTGGATTATTCAGAAAAATGTTTTGCTGAAAACTTGATAAAAAGGTTTTGGTCCCATGGCAGAAAGCTTAGTTACAAAAGAAGACGAAAAGAGGCTGCTCACCACTTACAGTCCGTTATCTCACAGATCTTATCAAGACTTCAGTTCAGCCCTCTCAGCACTGAAAACGGGAAGACAGAACTTCACAGTCAACATCCCGCAACTTTCCACCCTTGAGCATGAAAGCATGTCTCACGCGTGGGAGTCCCAAGCAATTTGGTTCAAGATTGGTAAAAATAATTATTGCCATTATTAGCAATGTTGACAATTTTCCATTTAGAAAAGAATTCCTGTTTGCAAGGGATGCGGTAACTGGACCTGCATCATACCACGCACACAGATGTCCCTACAAAGGAGGTGAGAGAATTCCTCTTGCCTTTGTCTTCTTGCACTGGTGCCCAGTATTCCCAGTGACCCCAGCAGCTCAGCTCCTTTGCAGTCCTGACTCCATACTATCCCTGACCTGGCCATTGGAGCCTGCTTGGCATGGACTTTGAGGTCCTACAATCTTCATTGAATAAATGAGGCATATACCCTTTTTAATGAATGAAACACATTCCCTTTTATTATAGCGTCTCAGGCAAAAAAACTGGGGGTGGAGAGAGCTCTAATAATTCAGGTATGATTAAAAAGAGGATATTTACTGGCTTGTAGGCCTTGGGGAGAAAAAACCAACACAGCAGCGCAGTTTCTATATACATCCCTAGGGAAAAGTTCAAGAAATAAGAAAACGCATATAACCATTGTTCATGTGCATTATGCAAGCTTTAAAAAAAATAGATAGGGCTGAGTTTCAGAGTATCAGGAAAAGTATTTGGGCTGCATTTAAGTGAGAAGGATTAGCTTGCATGATGTTGATTTATAAATGGCAACAACCAATCCCTTATATTCTCTCCTGCAGTCATCTCTCCTGCACAGTAATTCCCAATGTTCCCTTTTGAAAGCCCTTGATACTCAGTTAGCCCCGAGGTATAATGTTTGATAATATAACTACTGCTTCTGTCACTGCGTTTTGTACAAACGCATTATATGTGGCCCAGAATGGTAAAGATTTATGTATGGGTATGGAAAATAAAAATCAGCATTGATTAAAAGCCCCAGATAGACCATCCAATCCCGCCCAGAGAACATCAGTTATTTTGCATTTTGACGTGGCGATTGATAACTCATAAATGCAAGCAGGAATGACAAATGCGGATGGAAACTGGCTTTGACAAAAACGATAACAGTATCAGTCTCGAGGGGCGATGGAGGTATAAGCAGGAGCTGTTTAAAATATTTAATCATTTTATGAAGGCTGCAAGATGTTGTTTGACCCTGAAGGAGTGTGAATGTCACATGGATCAGAAATTGCCAAGTCTTTGAAGTGAAATAAAAAAAATGGTGTTATTATAGATCCTTCTTGACATCCTATCATTTTTGTATAGGATTAAAAATATGTATACAAAGCTCTAGATAAAGGACTCCAGCAAAAGATGTCTTGGTTGAAGGGGAAAAAAAAGTAAAGACATACTGTTGTGAATTTTTACTTCAAAATCCCAAAGCGTCTCTTTTATATTCTTCTGGAATGGCATGAATAGAACCAGCAGCCCCCTAGTAAAAAGACTCCTTTGGTTTTTAACTACAGGGTAAATTACGCTTTACTTTTGTTACCTTGGGTCTGACTTTTGGTCTTCAAAGAAAATCTTTTATTTTTTTTTCCCCTTGTACTTAACTGAGCAACGGGTATTGTGTGTGAATGTATATAAGTATATCCACATGACCCCTGGCTGTAAGACTACATTAAACATATTTATTTTATTATATACATGCACAACGGTATGCAGTATGCAAGGTGTGGGATTTTTTTTTTTATGGGAGAGGGAGGAACTGGCAACTCAACAATGAATTGATACACTTAATTCTTATCTACATTTGTGTTTTCAAATTTTCCAGGTCTTCCAGAAGACCTGGAATCTTACCAGTCAAGAAAAAGTACCAAAGCCACAAGTAAATTCTGCGTGAATATTCCCATATGAATGAGGATTAGTTTATGTTTCACTGTGGTATATCAGCAGATGAAATATTACACTGTATATTTTCTCTTTATCTGGTGTATTTCTTCCCTCCCTCCCTCTTCCGTACCCTCCTCTCCCCCTTAAGTCACTGGTTTTTGCTTTATTTTATTATTTAAATTTTGTTTAGTCAGGGGCATGTGGGTTTTTAGAAGGACATTTATTTCAAGGGAGGGATTTCTGAAAACCATGGCTCTTTTAGGGTCTGGTTTTGTCTTGTCCTTGAAATATGCTTTTTCTTTTCTCTCCAGTTTGGCCTGTTCCATATATTTCTTCAGGGCAATTAATCATTTACACTCAACGTATAATTTGTTTATTCAGTAGTTATATATATGCAACCTTTCTTTTCTTCCCTCCTGTTAAAGAATTTGCTTTCCTTTCACAAAGGTTTTCATCAAACCTCTGTTTTATGTCTTTTCCCCAATATTCTCTGCTAGAACTGTGCAAAGATCTTGCTTGCTTTGTATTTAGTTACCCTTGTCCTGCCCAGACCACTAGGAAATTACCCATATTCAACTTCACAACAGACCCCTCACGGTACAGTGCGGTCACAGCTCTTTGTGTATCCTGCACGAGCTGATCCTTTTATTTGCTTAGGATAGCGCAGATGCTTTGTTCCTCACTGTAGAAGGGATTCTGCCTATTCTCATTTACATGTCCCATTGATTTCAGCTAAGTACATACAGTACATGGTATTGCAGAGAAGGCCGTCGGAAATATCTCTGTTATTGCAGCACGCTGCACACTCTGCAGCAAATCTGCACCACAATAAAGCTCTTCCTGCAGCATCCAGAGATCCTCAAACAGCAGCAGGAGGGAAATGCCTGATGGTGTCCTGAGTGATATGTTACATATGACTGTCACTTCTGGTCTGCCTGCTGGAACTGTTCAAACCTGGTTATTTATTAAAGAAATTTCAGGGTCTTTATTTTTCTTTTTCCTTCCATTCTTATGAATTCCAGACCTTTTCCTTCTCTCTTCACAAAAGAGCTCCCCTCTGAAGTCTGAATGACAAGCCGAATTTCGTGATCTTAACGTAGATCCTTACAACACATGGCTTTCTGAATACTTCCACAGGATTATTTCATGCTGATGGACAATGCCAGAAAGGACGTATGCTTTTGTTGCCATTTTACTCACACATCTTCCTCCAGTATGTTCCAGTCATTTCCAGGACCGTTGATTTTAATTTGCCATGTCTCCTGGAAAAAGCAGAGGAATGCTCCTTTCAGAGGGGACTGAATTTATCCCACATTTGCCTCTATTTTAAACTAATAAAATTCCTCCTTGGCTTTTTTTCCCCCCTGTCACTGCAAGAGGGGCTGTCGCTCTAATGACACAAGCGGATGCGGTACTTGCCAAGGGGAGCAAAGTATTAGGAGCAGAAAAATGTTTACTGACATTTCACCATGTGAGTGTCTTCGGGATGACATGGGGAGCACTCTCTGTGGCAGCAAAATCCCTGTGCCAGGTCCTTGCTGCGGAGAGGGTATCTCCCATCCAGGGTGATACACAGCAGGGCTGTGATTGATGCCTCAATGTCACCTCTAGTTTCGAGCCTTCTCACAGTTGTGGGTGCAGGCAATAGTGGGTCAGCTCCCCTCTTGGATGAGAGAGCAAAAAAACAGCTTGCCCAGCCTGCAAAGCGGGTAAATTCAGCTCCTCCGAACTCCTCACAGCTCTGACTCTGGCTCAGAAGTGTGTACTTCCTAAATACAAGCACAAATGAAAACCATGCATATGAGAGGTATTTTCTATAGCCACAGCCTCCAAGTCAGACTTCTAGCTGCTTTTAATTGGAACCGTAAGTCATTCAACCATCAAAATAAATTCTGGTCAGAAAGTAACAGCCAATTTTATAAACCAGATCCATTAAATGGACCTTGCATGCACTTAGCTATCTCTCCATCCACCGCAAAAGGGAAATTTCTGTACCTACAACATGGAAGCTAATTCTACTGTTGTCCTTTCTACAGTCATCCCACCTTCCCTGCCTGCCTTGTCCCAGTGCCTGTCATCCTCTGTTTTCACACCCGAGTGGGATGGCACTTTGAGCTGCCAGTTTTATTTGCCCCAAAATATAAATTTAAGTCAAAGACAGCATTCATGAACTCATATTGTAGATGAATGTGCGCTACTCACCTTTTTTAAAAAAAGGTCATTTGTTGAAATTTTACTTTAATTTTTTTTTAATCTTAGCAGCTAAGGAATGACAAGCACCCCTTGAAGGCATCTTTTATTTTAGAAAGGAACAGATCTTAAACATAGAATAACTAAAAGAAAAGATATTGATAATGAAATATTTTGTTTAGCTAAGAACATTTTAGTTCATGATGAAAATTTTTCCTATCAGCAGGAAAAATAAAATCTGAATGAATTTAAAGTAGAACAAAATGATCTGGTTTTGTAACATTCCCATAACCTGTCAGCAACCTATAATGGCCATTTTCCTTACATTTCTGCTCCCCAAACCTCCACCTTCTTTCCCCCATGGGGATTTCTTTCATGCCACCCTCTAAACCTGCTTGTTTGCTTTTGTCCTATTCTTCCCTCAACCCATCCTATAGTATGCTTAGTTTGGAAACCTCGCCAGTATAAACAGGAAAACAATTTATACCATTTTGGGAGATGGGAGGAACATCCTAATAGCTTGGTACAATGGTTGTGTCATTATGTATATTTACTAAAAAATAAGCTTATCGTGCCTTCTTCTGTGCTTTGTGTAGATCTGCTGAGGCTTTGTCATATAAACTAAATGGGCAGACTTTGGTCAGTGCATTTAATCCACCCTTCTTCCTTGTCATTTGTTTATCAGGCAAAGACTAGTCTAGACCTTAATCAGAACGAAGAAATTGAAACTCCCACTAATTAGGGAGATCTCAGCACTTGCTAGATCTTTTCAAAGATGAAGAGGTTAATCATTTGCAGTCAGACTGTAAGAAATGAACCTCGTCTCTTCCTTCATCCTCTGTGCAGTTCCTCCATTTCAACATCCTTGTTACTAAATCTGAGACAATGTGTAATTATACAGAAGGAAATCTCTCTGGGGTATAGCTGAAGTTGCTTAAATTGTGCTGATTTACAAAGATGAAGGATTTTTATTTTTTTCCCCCAACTAGAAAAAAAAATTACCTTTTTTTCATAATGGCAAACAACCTCCTGCAAAGTCAACTCCTTTTCTGAAAGTCATTGCTAGTTTTATAATTTCTGAGTCATTAGATAACAGATAGAACTCCACACTTAGTGGTTTCAAATGTTTATGGTCTGCAATTCATTCTTAATGAGCTCTCTCCATGTCTTTATTCTTCTTCACACCCTCCTGCTGGGAAATGTCTTACTCTGCCTTGGCTTTTGTTAATGATTCCACAATCATTTCAGAGCCATTTCTTCTGCCTTATGTAATTCTGACACTGCATAAGAGCCTGGCTCTGCAGCCTCACAGTTGGAAATGTAACCTTTAATGTATTAATTTCTCTTGCTCAAAACAATTTAACCTCTGTCTTGGTTTTGTGATTGCTAAGTGTTCCAATTAAATGCCTCTTTCATTTTTTTGTCCTGGAGGGCCTGATCTTACCAGTATTATGTTTAACATACCATACCTAGCAAATGATGAGCACTCCAGGGTCTCCTCAAGTGTTCTTTATCAATCCATTATCTATCTCATGAGTGTCTGTCACATTTTCAAAACAACAACAACAGAGGAGATTAATTAAACTAGTTTTAAACACTAAATAACAAAACCCACTACAAGTGGAAACAAATAATTACAAAGCAGGAGAAGGAGTAATCCAGGAGGAATAAATGTACTTCCCCCAAACCCCCCCGATCAATAGTAACCCATGAATGCTATTTAAATGCTGAATCTTCCACATCGGGATGCAGCCAGGATCAGGAGTTGTAAGAACGCGAAAATTAATCACAGTAACAAAAAGTCTCTGTGCGCTTGTCTTTTTTTATTTCACCACCTGGCACTTAACAAAAAACATGCCTTGCAAGTTCTGAGGACTGCTGGAGAGGTTTTGCACCAGCATCCAGTGAGAAAACATCTTTTTTTTTGAACAGAAAGAGGGAGTAGAAGTAGGGGGAAGGTGGAAGGATTGGAAAAATATCCTCAGGCGGGTTCACTACCCCTAGCACTGTCATTAGTAAATGGGATCATGACAAATCAGCTGCTGGCTGCTTCAGTGGTAAAATTCCATGTTTTCTCTGTTTCCTCCTAATGCCTTTTTGTCCAGACTCAAACTTATTTTGACCACCAGACTTAGCACGTCAGCTATCAAGAGGTTTGTATAAAATAACTGAAAGAGTGACAGAATAAGGCTTCAGTCAAGTCTGTGCCTGTTTATTCCCAACTAGTATCGAAGTGCTGCCCACATGTACTTGGACTCAAAATGCTGCACAAGCATCTTGAGAGCAGAGACAGCAGAAGCAGCAGGCTGTTTTGTGTGGCTAGTGCCATGCTCAGGCTTTCTACTGATGGCAGTTAACTGGTGCCATCACAGCTACCTCATCCAAATTTGGGACAGCAGCAAGCACTTCAGGCGACCTGCCACTCCCCAGGTCTCTCCATAGGCAGACAAATGAAGTAATGGTAAGTAAAGCTTAAGCCAAGCATCTGGGGCAGATAGAATATGGCTCGTGGTCACTGGTGCTGTTTGCTGACTCTCGCAGCTGTAACATTGTTATTCGCTTGGCATATTTTACAGGCATTATCCGAAAGCAGGAAAGGGTACAATCCATAAGGAACATTTTCAAGGCCAATGTCATGCGCTCCCTCATGATTTGTTTTCCAGCCACCCATCCTTATGGGCTGTTCCACAGCAGCCCAGCGAGCACCACACCACAAGCATAGCCTGTCATCTTTGCTCTCTCACAAGCACTTTATGGAGCCCAGGAAGAGGGGAAATAGCTTTGGCCTGTTTCTTGACATTAGACACAAAAGTGTCCCTCTCTGCACGCCCCTCCCACATAAGCAGCCTATCTGGGCTCAGAGTGGTTATTGTTATCTCATTTCCACCTCTTGCTTACAATTTCAAAAGCTGCACTTGGGGCCATGTGCTTTAACTCTGCACTTCTCGCAGTAGGGTACTGATCTTAGAGCTCAAGAGACTTTCACAGGGACTTTCACAGGGACCACGGGAATGGCAAGCAAAGCCTTGCATTTTGCTGTAAGTGCATCCATCTCTTCCTCCCTGTCTCCCTGTTTCCTGCAGTCTTTCAGTTGCGTTCACAGCACTGCTTTACCTACTGAGGAAGCTGATGGTCTGTTTTCCTTTAGCTTCTCTTTTCAGATTTCTGCTCTTTTGGTGGGATCAGTGAAGGACAGGTTAATCTCTGAAGGATCTCATTCTGCAAAACACTGCAGCTTCCAACATCATTAAAGGAGAGCTGCAAGTATTTACTAGTGGCATGGAAGCTACCACCATTTATCCTAAAATCCTTTAGGTTTCGGGGTATTTCTGTCAAGATGGTACTGCAACAAGATTTACCATAACTCATCTAAGTTTCTTGAGGTGTTCCCATGCCAACATTGGCAGGTTGCTGACTGCCTATGGCTCTACCATGGCAGCTGTGCTATCAGACACAGAGACACAAAGGGCACCTTTTCGTTGCTCAGGTGTTAAGTAGCACCTGCAGTTAGAGATGCCCTGAACATCCTCCCTGGTAGACTGGGAGATATGACAAGAGACCAATGTGAGACCCAGACAATGCCAGACCTCGCAGCTGAGGAATCCACAGGATACCCAAGGTTTCTCAGTCAGCCCTAGATACGTTGGTTTAGGCAACTGAGCTGTGCCTAAAGTATCTAGTGCTTTTTAACGGAATGATGAAACTTCATGTGTGCAGGGCAGCTATTATCTGAAATGCCACAATCTGGCAGTAACAAAGGAAGGTACCGCGGTGAGCTGGCAGGATGGCATTGCTCTGTAGAAGTCAATATTTACAAGTGATTGCCAGATGGGTGTGCAGATCTTCCTCATCCCCAGACTAATCAAGAGCCAAAGGAAGCAGGTCAACGTTTTTAATGTTCAGCTCTCTCCTATTGGTTTATGTCTACATCTCTGCTTAGTAAGGAGACCTTTTCAGCAGTAATGAGATCTCAATATCCTTTTCAATCACACCATGGCCACAGAAGGGTGTTGAATAAATATTGGGGTGTTTTTCAGAGTTGCAGGTTTTACCTATATTTATCACAACAGTTCCTGCAATCACAGCCATGAGGTTTGCCCTCCTACAACAGTATCTCACTTACTCACCTCTTGTTTAAAACACAAAACTCTATCTGCTCACAGACCATAGCACTTCAGGGAGAAATTGGTAATTTGTAGCCTGACATTTTACACTTATGGATACTATCCATTGCCAAGCCCAACCCATAGCATGCCATGTTTGGTAAAACTGAAATTACAAATTTTGCCTCTCTTAAAAAAAAACCATGTTATTTACTCCCAAAAATATATTTAAGAGTGTCTGAAAGATCTTCTAGGAAGAAGTACGATCTCAAGGAAGACTTTTGAGATGGGTTTCTTCAGATGACATGCCCTTCAACATGAGGCTTCTTGCTAAATTCTGTATCCATATATCCCTTGGCACAACAGGAACTTGTTGCTAACTGGAATCTCTGAGTACTAGATAAAAGAAATGTTAATTCAGAATAAATCACATGGCTGTTTCAAGTAAAAGTCACACTTTAGAAATTACACAGAAAAAATTATTTGCCAGTGATTTGGAAATCAATTCTTGTTTAAAATATATTAATAATAATAATTTAAACTCTTCATTACAATCATTTAAACCATTATCTTTTTTACTGTCTGTAGCATTGCATACTGTGAGAAGAAAATTAGGTGAACAGTTGAGGCATCCTCTAACTTTGGAGGGGTTTTATCATTCTGCGAGAATATGCCAGCTATATTTCTTTTCTCTTGAGGATTCTACTCTTGAGAAAATGGTTAAAAATTTTCAACATAATTGGGCTTTCACTGGAAAATTAGGAATTCATTTAAATAATTTATTTCATATAAAGTGTCTTTTTATGTAGAAATTTTCAACTTTATGTTGTAAATGAAAGAACTTCAAACCTGAGAACTTCAATTTCCAACACAAACTAAAATCATTTAGATTAACAATTGAATATCTTTTCAAAAAGCCTGTCCGTTTTCAGTTTAAATTAAAGAAAAACAAATTATACGTGGGCAAAATCCTGTTTTCTAGTAGTTCTAGAACTGGCCTTTCCAGTGAAGGTAATGGACCAGATCATAAGGTATTTATTCACTATTCTCTCGGGAATTTCTCCAGTTTTACACATCCATACGCCAAATACCTGAATATTAAGTGTATGAAACTCTGAATATGACTTTCTGGAAACAGTGGTTACTCAACATTTATCTGTCTATGTAACAAACTTCATCCATGCCTGACTATCATCAGATGATGAATGCTCATGCACAGTTTCTCAAGCTGGGATGGAATGACACTAGAAGGAACATTTTTTTTCTGTGAAATAGTCTTCTTGCAGAACTATGCTAAAGCTGAGCTACTCATTCCATATACAAGAGATACTGCACAGGCGATATTTCTGTTTTTGCTGATCCAGCAAGAAAGACAAGCAAAATGGCTCTCCTGGGTTAGTATCTCTCCGAAAGCAACAGGGGATGTAAGGATAGGTCTCCTGTGCTTTGAGAAAGGAAGATTCTGCTGGAGCTTGTATGCTGCAGCCAAAGTTAATTAAGAGTCCAGAATCAACTTAGAAAATTAATGGAAGGATTTTTTTTTTAAAGCCTAACTCTACAGAAAAATCTCTCATCTATCTGCAAGATTTTGGACAAACAAACATACACAGACACAAGACAAGACATTATAACTTCAACAAAACTGTCACTGCCCAACAGTTACCAAGACCATGATAGGTACCTATCACAATGGATCAACCTGCTCAGACAGCACTGACAAGAAGCTGCCGTACAGAAATCCTCACATGTGCATGAAACACAAAAGAAAATTCTGTGACGTTTCAGATACTCTTCCCTGTTAGGTGTATGCACTTGAACTGGCTTTTCAAATGATCACATGCTAAACAGGAAATAACTGCCCAGCTGCTCAAGAGCACCGGCAGAAGAACATCCTGTAGAAGAGATGAAGGGGAATGTTGTGTTTATAGATTAATTTTTGTCAACAAGTGCCAACCTGCAGCAGGCTGTGTGAGTGGAAACATGGACCTCAAGTTTTCCACACTGCTGTTCACTCCAGTAAACAACTGAACCCCTGAGCAAGGGATGATGGGTGCCTGTAGGGACGTATGTGGACTCAGAGCCACCCCATGCACATCCCAGCTCCATCCTCACCTCTTCTCAGTTCCCTTCCAATAGTGAGTTTCCAAAGCAGCAAGATCAACACAGTTGCCCTGACAAGAAAGGGGCAAGGCAGGCCCATGGCCCTACCCACTCTGGCAACACTACTAAAGGGAAAAAAAATTATAACTTGACTGATACTCAAAAAAAAATAGAATATCAGATTCTTTGGGCTTTCTCTGTAGCTCTTCCTCAAACACAAGATCACATCATCTCTCTCACTATGCTGTGCTGAAGGCTGTGTCTGATGTGCTCCTCTGGGCACATGGCGACATTTGTGTAGTAATAATGATGTTTTCTTGCAGAAAGATCATTGAATTATACAACGCATGCCATTGGATTCAACATTTCCCTTCCTCCTAGCATTTAATAGAGAGTATTTAAGATAATATCAAAAGCTGCGAATGAAAGTTTGAAATAAGTAGATGTTGTAATCCAGCAACCAATTTCAGTCTTTTTGTGTGGTGATAGATTTAATAATTTATAAATCAGTGGCATGAACAAAGCAAGAACCAAAACAGAACTACCCATTTCAAAAGTGTAAAGACAGTTAACCTTTAAACAGATGGATAATTCCAGACAGCACTGTAAAATTAATAGAGCCTAAACTGTAGGTCTCGAAGCTGTAGAATACATCTTGGGAGACCATGTTTTTGAGATCATCATAAATCAACTTTTTTCTTATCAGTCCCTTATGCATAAATCGGCTACAAGCCCCGCTAGGTTATGAATATGTATGTCATGACATGACAACTGATCCAATACTCCAGTATCAAAAGTCCTGTGATCTTATTGCTTATACCAAACCACCAGTTTCTTCATGCTATACAGAAATAGTCACAACAACAGTATGAAGGCTAGACTGGGAAAAGGTAAGCTGAGGAGGTTTTCTGCAGGGAGTATTTTAGCAAATGAAAGTGTGGGATCTCTTAAGGAATCCTGTTTCCAACTTTGCATTATCTGCAGTTCTTTTCCTCATTAAATCATGACTTTTCAGAGACATTGTAGTTTCCATAACTAAAATCTTTCAGCTTTGGGAAGAGGCAGAAGGCAAACTGTGAACTACTAAGAACTTGTCAGTCTTTTATGCCTTCGTTAATGCATATGCCCTACCCATACAAAACAGCAAAGCTGACCACACTCCAGAACAATAAAAACACATACCCCATAAACACACGCATATGTTTACCAGCAACAAAAATTACAAGAAAACATATTGTTTCATTGTGCCTTAAGAAGCACTACTGAAAGCACATTTGATAACAGGATGCATTTATAAATACAGGATGTGATTAAAAACCAAATCGGAATGAGGGCTGGGATGGAAGTGAAGCTCAAAGAGCGATGTTATAGCTGCTAGGCTCAGATATGCCAGTCCCTGGGAGACACTTTCATTAGCAATAGGGAAGATGCTGGCTGTGGAATAAACATGAAACTTGATCTGATGATCTCTTGTCTTGATTCTACATAGACCGCTACTAATTATGAAGCTGCCTGACAAGCAAATAGTGCTCCATATTTATAATAACAGACAAAATCAGCCAATTTGTCATTTTAATGCCTGATATAACTTTGAATTTTTCATAAAAGCATCAAGGAAATGAGGGCCAGAGTTTCCAGTTAAAAAAATAGGGGGATTGTGTTTCTCTGGATTCCCAAAGGTCTTTGTGTTATTATCCCCTTATCCCATAATGCTCTTTCACTGTGATCTCCGCAGAGATTACTTTTGGGGTTCCCTTAAGTACACAGACATGGAAGTTCTGACTCACAGTGATGGCAAGACAGAGAAGCCCAGAGAAACCAACATGCTGCAAAACCAATATAAAGCCATGATGAACTGGTATCAGCTAGAATTAAGGTCTTGCTTTCCCTGAGTAGGCAATGAGACTTCATGTGAACAAAGGCACATATAAGCATATGGATCCAGAGGATTCACCCTCATTTTAATGTTAAACAAATGGGTATCAGCCAGCAACAAATGGGAGGCTTTCAGTCCTTCACTTCATGCAAACACAGGCAGCATGCACAGAAGCAGTGCAATACTAGAGGTGACTTGTTCACTTTACACACAAAAAACTTATTTGAACAGACATATGCTGAATGGAATATACAACGTAAAGCTTCTAAGCTATATGTGACCCAATTTTGCAGATATCTGCAGCCTGTGAGTGTTCAGTATCACATTAACATAAATGCCATTAAGTTTTGGCCCTGTATCATCTTTATTTTTTTATAGATACATAATTATTGAGAAGAGGCTGTTAACTTTTTATAGACTTTAAATATAGTCTATCAGTTCTCTCTATCTCTCTTTGTTTAAGGATTCACCTAGCAGAACAATTGTGTTGCTGCCACATTGCTCTACTTTACGAAAAATGTGCTTCTGATTCATGAAGTGAGGAGAAAGACATCCACTCTAACCTCTCGGGTGTACAGGCACTGGGTACACACAGCGATTGATACTGACTCACCACAGGCAAGGCATGGGCATAGCCAATCCTTTAATTAAAGCTTGGCGCCTACTTTTAATGTATGTCATAACCTCAGTAGTTCTGCAACATCATAAAAATAATAAAGAGCAATGTCCCATGTCTAGAAACAGATATAATTTCTATCAGAATTTATGTATTCAGTGCAATTAATTCCTATTTTTTAGCCTTTTTTAATCAAGAAGCATTCACTCAGTTCCACCAGGAGAAGATATTTCAAAATTTTTTTTTTATTTTTGACAAAACTGTATTTGCTGTTCCATCTGATGATGGGACAGAGCAGAACTCTGCAGAGTGTTTAAGCACATTTTTATCCCATTGTTTTCTTTGGAGCACCTGAAAGAGACTCTCATCGTGATCTACCACATGTCTAAATGGTGAGTCAAGGTCTCAGCTACTATCTGTTTCTTTACTTTTTCCCACAAAATGGAGAATATTTACATTTAGCATATATTGTGCAGAGAGGGGCTTATCTGACATGTCCATCTTGATATGTTCAGAAAGTGGGGGGAAAACAATATGTCAGATGCTTACAAAATAACTAAGTATTTTAGACCAATAGTATTTGAACAAATGCTGGCTTTGACTTTCCACCACCTCCCCAAACTATTATTTTTCCTGCTGGGTTTAGTAGCTGAAATACCTCAGTGTTTTCACTGAGCATTACCATGTTTACAATAAAAAGAAACCCCTACGGGAGTCTCATTTGATTTCATTGCACTGTTTATAAATTAACAAGAAATGGAGACTATTGTGAATGGCAGAGACAAAGAGAAGATACATACACACTGGGAATTCCATAATGGTGAAAACAAAATCATCTCTGATGATAAACAAATCCCTGAGCGGAGACTGCTGGCTCAAGGCCTCTGTAGCCAAGCCATAATGAGGGGTCACAATGTGGTCTTCAAAATCTCAGCACTGCTAGGGACAATGACTGAGGTTAAAACTTGCTGATGAAATCCCAATTCATTGATTGTACTTTTTATTGCTTTCTGTGCAAGTGACTGGAAACAGTACTGAGCTGTAACTTCAAAGTACTGTTTTCTCCATTGGTTTCATAATGCTGTATTTTAACTATTTAATCAATGTTGCGGTGGCTACACAGCAGTATTGACCCAAATGGTTAGAAATACCATTGCTTAGCCAATGCACTGGCCTTAGTGAAACAAGAAGTTTATGAAAAGGGGAAAGGCATGGGCCATGAGAACCAAGTCAGATTTTTTAATATTTATATACTTGTTGAGAAGCTCTTGCTGGACACCATCAGCATGACAGTATTTTGATAACTTGTGTTTTTCATCCAGCCAAAAGCTAAGTAAACCTCATTGAGAGGAAATTTTTAAGGATACTGTAGACTGTGCAGAATGTCCCCAAGTACCAAAGACTTTAAGATTTTGCTTTTTCAGATTCTGATAAAGTGGTCCTGTGCCCTAAATTTGTGAAGGTTTTGTTATCTGAAAAACTGTCTCAAAATTTTGTGATATTTCCAGTTATCCTGAAACACAAGTCCCTTATTGAGAATATCTGCCTGAGCAGCAGCTACAACTCTTCACAGACCCACCAGAAGAGAAAAAATAGATAAATATGCTCTTCCCTTAACCATGTCCTGAAGTGGTTTCCTGAACTGGGGTATGAATGTTGAAAACTCACGATTGAGTAAGACCTAGCTGTAAGTTTTCCCATAGAGATAGGTTTTGGACAACTACTTCCCTTAATAGCCAAAAATTTCAATGCAATGGAAATTGTGGGGAGAAAAGAAAAAAGAGAGCCTCTACTCAGACACTCCATGTATGTCAGGTACAACAGTTACATGGGTGCATTTTCTTGCCTTTTGGGGTTTCGCTTTCAATTGGCTCTAATTGTCCCAGAGCTTCAGCAAGTTGACAGATCAGAAGGTTAACATAAATATTTGGTACGAAGTAGAAATGAGAAATTTGTGGTGAATTATTTATTCAACTAATTTAGCCTTCTTTTCTGTTAATGAATTATTTGATTTTTTATATATATGCATTTATTATTCCAACCTTTTTGATAAATGCTTTGTGTCAACATGTTTCAGCTGGTGGTCTGTGGACAAGCTACCAACAGAGATTCTCTCTTCCCCTCATAGCTACTTGTGATTACAGCTGAGGAACTGGTTATCTGAGACTCCTGGTACTAGTGCTGTCCCTGGACTGGGGAATGCTTTTCAAGTAGGCACATGGGAGCTTGTGAAGCAAGGAAGAGGAGCTAGGACTAAAATTTAGGGAGAGAGGATGCAGATGCCCTATACTAGCCAATGCTTAGTCCTATTTTACTTTCAGAACTGTTCAGGTTAGGTTACACCTTCATAAGTAAAATAATGAGCTGGTGCTATATTTATGAGTACATGCAGCCCATCTGAGGACTAGCTGGAGATGTTTTCAAGCATGCTACCTTGGCCACAATGATGTTGCTACATTTCAACAAATTAAAGGATATGAGCAGAGAGATGCAGCCGCTCAAAAGCTACAAATATAAAGTAATCTAAAAGCCTTTGACAAAGGCAGAAAGGCAAGAATTTCTGATAAAGACACAGCTGCAAACAGCTTCGAGCCTTGAAATAACACAAGGAATGTGTATCAATTTCTGTCACTGCAAACATCGACTGCTGAAATTTAATACCAGCCTCCCCTTCGTGATGATGAAGAGATGAATTTCCATTTTATTGATGTCAGCAGAGATGAAGCACAGGTGGTGTCGAAGGAAGAGGGGCATGGGGGCACCACAGCCTGGATCCACGTATATGGGCCTGTTCTTGATCCACCATATTGTTTGGTCTCTGGGAAGCTGCAACAAGACAAATCTCTTGGCAACCTACATGTGCAACTAAAGAAGAGAAACAAGATCACAGTGGAAAACCAGACTTAACTATATTTATGAGGTCATCTGTGATTCTCACCATGTAAGAGACCTTTATATTCAAATATATCTACATATTTGCATTTGAAGTTCATGGCACAGTATATCACAGTAACATACCTCATGAAAAGCTGCAGCAGCCAAGCTCCTTTGGCCTTTATAACAAGTCAAAACATGAAAATATTTTTTAATAGAACTAAGTGCAGATGATCTTAAATGTAGGGAAGAGTAAAGTTATCATCAAAGCACAACGCTTGCTCTGCAAAGGACACTTTCAGGGGCCTCACATCCTCAGATATTCTTGTTTTCACCCAGAGGAAGTCCTGGGAATGTCTTAATGCTTAATTGTAAGGTCTAGCAGGCCATACTTTACAGTATTTTTTTAATTGAATCACAGCATTTGTCACATATATGGTATCAAAGTTGCTGGTACTGTTGTTTTTTATTTTCTTCCTACAAGTTGATGACGTGTGAATAAAAGTGCTTCAGTGTTTTTAACACCATCAAAGTCATGAAAGAGAAGATAAAAATATTTTCAGCACTTAAATGGAGGAAGGATGGGAAGCTGTTCATAAACACATGCCTTTAATTTTGTTTGTCATACACTCCCCTTAAACTTTTCAAGGCAATTTTATTTCTAGAGTTAAATTGTGAAAAGGCACATAACAAATATTCAGGGGGTGGGAAGGGCTGATTTGGATTCCTCCTGTTTTGTTACTGCTTTGAGTAGGTGCATCCCTCTTGTCAGAGTCCTCACTGAGCTCCTGTCAAGCCAAAGATGCAAAAGCCCTGCACAAGGTAGAGGGTAAGGGTGGAAGCATATCCCATAGATAAAAATTAATCATGGGAGTTTTTTTGAATGAAAAATTTTGGCTCTGTCCAAAAAAAGAAAATTTTTGGTTTCCTTCACAAAAAGAAAACACTGGAAATTCTCATTTTATAGTGAAGAAAATGTGTTTCTTCAAGTCAAATGACATGTTTTACTTGGCCTCAAATTAAATTTTTCAGATCTTTTTTCCCATTTGCCTAGGAAACAAAAAAAAATTGTTGCTTTAGATCAAGCAGAAAGACTGCTTCCCTCCAACATTTCAATGTATTCAGCCAACTGAAAATCAATTATGCACATAGTTTCAGATAAAAGTAGCAACTTCTGGCTTTGCTGTGCTACAGAAGGAAAAATGAGAGAGACTTCATTTTTCCTGCCTGCAGACAAGAAATAGCACTACTTTAGCTGGATCTTCTGGCTAAGACAGGCTGAGAAATATCCTTGCACAAGCTATGGCAGAAATAGCATCCCACAAGACATGGAAGTGACCTGCTATGAGAAGGACCCACGAGAGCAGTAGGTCATCTACTGAAAGGAAAAGAAGGCACAGGGCATGGGGAAGCAGGCAGATGGTGATCCATTGGAATGAGCACTCATAAGAAGAATGTTGTAGGGGAGATGGGCTCAGCAGCAGCAGCAGCAGCAAAGGCGAGTGTTCAAGATGGCCAGCATGTGATAAATCATGGTGTCAGCTACTTTATTGGTTCCAGCATCATACAGTGTACTGTCAACACTCGCCTTGTTGACACCTCCTTCAGCTGCTGTGGTCCTGCAAAGATGCAAACATACTAGGCATCCTTATGGCCACCACTTGCCTGAACTCAGACCAGTAGCAACAGGAAAGAGCTTGTGATACAAAAGTGGATACTGACAGCGCTTTGAACCCATTCCCAGAGCAAACCTGTTCCTCTATGCAAGACATGATAGAGTGATATCAATATCATGCTTAAACAGATGTATCAGTTGCATCTACTGCTGGCTTATTCTATGCGGCAACATTTCTTGTGTCATTATATCAGCTGTGAGTAGTTATTAGTCGGTTACGGCTTCAGGAGCCAGTGTGCTAGTAGGTGGTTTGGATTCCTGAAACCAGTGAGGGAGATAGGCTACTAATGAGCACAAGGGATGTTCGGAACAAGGCTTCTGCCTGTCCATGGAGACGCCTACCTGTCCATGACAGTGTATCCCACACTGCTAACCAGAAATCTACCTCTCTGTCTGACCAAACACAATGTGGTGTTGGAGTGGCATCCTTGTCAGTGGACACAAATGCTTGCCTGGTCAGAAGTGACTTGTGGAAACCTAGGAGCCAATTGCCACCTCCTGCCAGCTGCTATGCATGGCTGCTGTAATTTCAGGTGTATTGGCAACAGAAATAATTGCAGTGTACTATCTGTTAACTTGTCAACATCAAATTTCCTAGACGTAAGTGTGACCTAAATTAACTTAGCCCCGGGCTGGCACAGCCTCCTTTGTCCTTGTGAGTCAACACAGACAGTTGTCTCCAAGGTCTCCACTCCTATGCAATGTCCAGAGTCATTTCCAGCTCACATAGCTCTGCATCAGGCAAGAATCACACTCTATTTTGTGTTGTTAGTTCCACTTCAGAAACACCAATCCACAGCCAGGAAACAAGACTACCTACTTAGTGGACAAGGGAAAGTATGTGGGTGTGATATATCTGGACTTCAGTAAAGCTTTTGACACCGTTTCTCACAGTATTCTGATTGAGAAACTGGCTGTCAACAGCCTCGATAGGCACATTCTCTGCCAAGTAAAAAAACTGGCTGGATGGCCAGACCCAAAGGTTGGTGGCAAAAGGAGTTATATCCAGTTGGAGGACAGTCAGAAACGGTGTTCCCCAGGGCTCACTCTTGGATCCAGTTCTGTTCAATAGCTTTATCAATGATCTGGATGAAGAGATTGAGTGTACCCTCAGTAAGTTTGCAGGTAACGCTAAACTGGGTAGTATTGGTCTGCTTGAGGGAAGGGAGGCTCTACAGAGCGATCTGGACAGGTTGGATCAATGAGCTGTGACCAACAGTATGTGGTCCAACAAGGCCAAGTGCCAGGTCCTGCACTTGGGACACAGCATTACAGGCCTGGGGGAGAGTGGCTGGCAAAATGGGACCTGGGGGTGTTGGTTGATAGCCGGCTGAACATGAGCCAGCAGTGTGCCCAGGTAGCCAAGAGGGCCAATAGCATCTTGGCCTGTGTCAGAAACAGTGGGGTCAGCAGGACCAGGGAAGTCATCTTTCCCCTGTACTTGGTATCAGTGAGGCCACACCTCGAAGTGTTCAGTTTTGTGCCTCTTGCTACAATAAGGACTTTGAGGTGCTGGAGTGTGTCCAGAGAAGGGCAACAAAGCTGGTGAAGGGTTTGGAGAATAAATCTTATGAGTAGCAGCTGAGGGAACTGGGGTTGCTTAGCCTAGAAAAAAGGAGGCTAAGGGGAGACCTTATCTCTGTATACAGCTCTCTGAGACGAGGTTGTAGCAAGGTGGGTGTTGGTCTCTTTTCCCAAGTAACAAGTTAGAGAACAAGAGAAAATGGCCTCCAGTTGTGCCAAGTGTGGTTCAGATTAGATATCAAGAAGAATATCTTCACTGAAAGGGTTGCCAGGCACTGGAACAGGCTTCCCAGGGAGGTGGCTGAATCATCACCCCTGGAAGTGTTTAAGAGATGGGTAGATGAGGTGCTCGGGGATATGGTTTAGTAGTGGACAGGTACGCTTGGACTCTGTGATCTCAAAGGTCTTTTCCAACAAAACGATTGTATGATTCTATGACTCTCTGAAACCCACTGGGGCACACAGCCGTAACTGTGGCCAGGGCCAGCTTTTCCAGCACACAACCTTCTCACTATCGCAAGATGCCTCCACTTCCTGCAATCACAAGCCAGGTGGAAATGCCCTCCACCTTTAATACCAGCTCTGTAAAACCTGTTGCCACACAGCTGGCAGCAGCAGGAGTTCACTTCATGGCAGACCCGTGCCTTGAGTGGGCAGGAGCAAGGAGAAGACACAGCACAGTACTAGGTGGGCAAGCTGGCAGTGGGGAGCTTTCTTATAGCCGCATCTGTAGAGGTCAGACAGATGGTCTCACAGCACACAGTAAAATACCCACAAGGAAACTCCTCCTCTTGATACCTTGAGACCATCAGGCTATGCCCTCGCTAAAGCCAAGTGCCTGCAGCTGCTCAAATGTGAACGAAGCACAGTTCAGCGTCCAGGCCCAGGCTAACTCTGTAGGGAATATATTGTCTTTGGAGATCCTGGCAGAAACCTTGATCCTCTGCTCTGCCTTAGAATGTCTTCCTGGTGGTTGCAAGAGTTTTCTTCAATGTTCAAAGCTATCTCAGAGTTTCTTAACAGATTTCTAGAAGCATAAAGAGAAGGACCTCCCTGCCTTGAAACCCAAGTAAAGGTGAGAAGACTATATAAGGCTGTTCTATGCTTCCTCAAGAATCAAAATTTCTGAAGGAATGACTTTTTAACTAGTAAAGACTTAATTTCTAAATTATGCTGTGTATCATACTCATAACATAAAAGTCTCTCTCTAATGTACCGCTACAATGAATATGTATAATATTTGCAATAATTTAGCAGGAGGCCAGTAGAGCTGATAAAGCCTGGGACAACTTATGAAAATACCTAAAAAGGAATAATTCATATTTTTTTCCAGTCATGGATATAGTAAGTATATTTTCCTAGGCACAGTCTGCAATTCTTGCCTCCCTATAGAGCGAATGTGTTTCCCCAGTCAAATGCACAGCACCAGCTGAAGTGAATGGGGTGTGTGTTTGCTTTGTTTTTCTTATTAAATATAGATTTGTGGTCAATCAGGAGTTGTAAAAATATTACCAAGGTGGTTACAGCCAATAATATTTCCCTTTGATAATTTTATGGCCCTGTGGTCAAGACATGAGTGTCTAGAGTGTGAAAGGAAGCAGAGTCTGATTCTGCATGCCATTACCAACTTGCTGGTAATTCAAAAACTGAAAAGTCAACAAAAAAGTGCAATGTATTTTCACTGTAGCTGTTGCCGCAGTAGTCATGGCCAGCCACACAGATTTGCAGGCTAAATCCTCACCACTGGCACTGGTTTCCCTCCTCTTTCCCCCTTGTCCTCTGTTTCTCTTTTCAATCATCATTGTTTCCCCTGACCTACAAGAAGCCGTCACCAGAGATGAGTATCTTTTATGAATATTGTTTTATCTATCAATCACACATATCTGGCTGAGGCAAGCAAATGCCATTTCAAGACAAAAGGTTCTTGGTTAACAGGAGCTTTTCCTCATGCCCCTGGGAGTATCAGCTGCCTCCATCTGCCCTTCTGCTTTCTTCTGAGCTGCTCCCTATGTCTCCCCCATGCTGCAGCACTATCGGAGCTGGCTGCCCCATCCTGGGGTGCTCCCCCAGCGCCACTTGCTCCCCATCACCCTGCCAATGCCCGCAACCCATGGGGCTCACCCTGACCTCCTCTAATCTGTAAGCAAGCTGCCCATGCCAAGCTAACAGCATGGAAATGGATGTCATCAGGGTCCTGCTGAGTAATTAAAGAGCAGTAAGCAATATCCACAAGGGAAACAGAACAACGGTTGCCCCTCTCTAGCTATGCCAGCAGGGAACAGGCAAAGGGTCACAGGTGGACTCAAAAACCTACAGAGAAGACGGAACAAAACTGGCACTACACCTTAGGACATAGAGAAGCCAGTTGATGGTTCCTCTTCATCCCCTGACTGCAAAAATTGAGATGCTGAAGCAGACCAGATGTGACAAAATGCTTAGAGCTAGAGAAGCACAGTAATAGTCCAGTACCTTTTCCCTTCATCAGCTCTGTAGCCACCACATATAGACCCTGCAGGTTCGTGCTCCTGGTTGTTAAAAATGGTTCATTTGTCTGAAATGTGGAAAACTGAAACTTCCAGAAAGAAAAACTTACCTCAAAAATGACTGTTTTTTTCTCCCTGTAATGATTTGCAACACTGAGCATAAGAAGGAATCCTCTCTCATGAAGCACTGAGTAGCCAGACATCACCAATACTGTAATTTTTTTAATCCTTTTTTGCTTCCTTACTGTCACGGTTTAGCACCCACCCCCCAAGTCAGCAGCTAAACATAAGCAGTTGTGAACCTAGTTCCCAACACACACAGAGAAAAGGGAAAGGGAAATAAGAGAGAAAGGCTTGTGGGCTGGAAACTAAAACAAAAGCTAATGAAAAAATAATAATAAAAAGGAAAATAATATTAATAAGAAAACAATAAAATATATAAAAATATACAAAATCAAACCCCTCAATAACGATGTGTCATCACTGATGCTGCAGCGAAGACACAGGGAAAAGATCCTGAACTGGACTCGGTAGCGGATGGAAGCCGGACCCAGGAACTGGATTCAGGAATGCATGGATGTGGGATCAAGGGCAAAAGGATAGACAGAGTTCTTACTGGACACCAGCCATCGAAGAAGAAACCTTGACCCTTGTGATTCCTCAGTTTTATACAGTGTATGATGTATACGGAATGTAATACTATTGGTCAGGTTTGGGTCACCTGTCCTGCCTGCTCCTCCCTGCAGGTGTGACCCTTTATCATCCCTTTGACTTACAGCATTCCAACAATTCACTATAGCCTTGGTCTCCATGGGGATAAGTATAATAAATGGCATTTCTGCATAATAATGCCCCGTTAATTTGGTGACAATCATGAATTTTAAGTGTTATCACTTCTAGAGACAGACATTGTCTGAAAAACACGTAGTTAACTTTCAGAAAATGAAGTTACTTGGACAAAGCTTGGGTGAAGAGTTAGAAAATTCTGCTTTAGCTCAAACCAGAAAATCTAACAAACAACGGCAACCAAGTGCTCCCACCCTGACCGAATCATCCCACTGTCCATCTTCTAATGCTGCCTCAATTCACAGACAGATGGACTCACATCCTGGTAACTGCCTGAATGGCACAAAAATCACCCCAACCCTGCAAAATAATCCTTTCTGCTAGTCTGAGACTGGCCACCCCAAGAGTGTGGTGTCATGGGCACCTCACCACCACCCTGCTCAGTGCTCTCGGAACAGCCACAGGGCACCAGGGATATTTTTGTCTTCCCCTCACTTCTGAGGAGGGTAGATGAAATCCTGTTCATTCCAAAAAATTACTTCTTTGCTTTCAACAGAAGACAGAATATGAACAATCATTGTTACACAATTTGTCATTGAAATTATTAAGGATTACATCTACTTATTATATTAAATATAATATACACCAATGTGAGCATGAATACATAGTATTAAAAAGAAGAAAAAGATTTTAGTTCTTCCTGAGCGGTGTCTGAACACAACATTGTGAAATACAAAGGTACAAAGCTTTTTTTTTTTTTCCCCTGGGGGGAGGGTGAGGCAATAATTATTTTCCCCATCTTTTTTTTCCAGAAAGAATGATTTTTTAAATAAAAAAAAAAAAGCACCACTGTTGTTTCCTCCCACACGCTTTTTCTGTTTTTACCCCTTCAAATTTTTGGTGGAAATAAAATAGAATCCAATTATAAAATTGAGAGAAAAATTTGATTTGTCAATTGAAAAAATGTTAACACTTGCAGAAAATTATATAGGCATTTTGTATTTCTATTTTTTTATGAAAAATCAGGACATTCTGAAGAAATTGAAATGTTATTCTGAAGTATTTCAGTTTTGTCATCTCACTATTTTTCAACAAATATATTTTCAGTCAAAAATTGTCAATCTCTTTTCTTCTCAGATCCTTTTGTGACTCTCTCTTTCTCCATGTTCCTACACTGCTATCTGGCAGCTTCTAGGCCTATGGTAAAGATCATTTACCTGCTAAAGTTTTTCAGCCAGCTGCGTCTTTTTCCTCCTACGCCTCATAGCAAGGGAGGGATTGAGATGCTCTTCCGCTATCCAGCACCTCCTCTGGTTGCCTTTCTGGTCCCTCCATTTGCAGGGGCATTTATTAGGCAAAAGTAACCTGAGCCAAGAGACAAATTGCCTTCTTCAGTCATTATGGAAAAATCTCCTTTGGGGGGATTTTTTTTTTTCTTAACGTTATTGTTTTTTTCCAAAACACAAATATGGATTTATCTGGACCTGAACGTGTTCCATAAATTAAATAATGTCTCATCATGGGGATAAGGGGAGGAGCATGCACGAGATTAGTTAATAGGTCTCCCATCCTTGCAGTCTATGATATGATGATAAGCATTCCTAGAAATGCAGGAAACGATTCACAGAAGTAATCAGATAATGAGGAATATTATTCTCAGAAGGTCCTTCCTGTGTTTGAACAGGAGGAACAAATTAAAAGCTCAGGTTGTGTAGTAGCTTGGAAATAGTGCACATGGTGACTAAGACTCTTATCAGAGGCAGCACTGAAATAACATTTTCTGCTGAAGAGCTTGAAGAAATATGTTACAAAATTATTAATAATGCATTAAAATTTGCAAGAGCATGAAGGCAGAGATAGTTGAACTGTGTACTCCCAGAGTCTGAAGTGGAAAGGAAGAAGTGTTCATAAGGCAGACAAGAAGACTTCCAGTTACAGTTGCTCACAACATTAAAAATAGTGGTGGAAACAGAGGTTTGTTGTTGCTGCTGGTAGTATTATATTAGAAAAAACCAGTGCATACAACTCCCCATTTTTAGGAAACAGATATCCAGCTCCATCCTGACCACAGTAAGAGCAGCAGCAGCAATAAGTCACTGAGATCCAATGCACACCAGTGGCTACCTTCGGAAATCAGTGCCAGGGAGGAGTAATAACACTCACAAGCAGAGGGTCCTTCTCCCACCCTTTAAGTGGGACTTTCAGACAGGGGCCTGGAAAACTTTCCAGCAGCCAGGCTGCAGTGTTTGCTTTGTAAACTAAGGGGAGGAACGCAGTGATGTGATGCAGACTGGCAATATGCAGTGACACACCCATAGAGGAGATCTTAAGCTGCTGATCGTCATCTTCTCAACGGTGGAGAGAGATTGACTGCACTGGAGTGCAAGCCAGACCCCTCAAAGCAGGGATATCCCACGGCTAAGATTCAGGTTTGTAGGTACCCTCACTTCCTTTAGAAAATACCACTGCAGCTTGGTAGGATGTTGAGGTTCCTGTTCAGACCAACATGCTAATAGTTTGTGTGTCCCTCTCCCTCTGAGCCAATACCTCCTTCCTCTGGCATCGTTTCAGTTAAGCATTTATGCTTGACGTATGTATACGCTCCAGGCCAGTAAGAAACCACCCCGAAGTAAACTGGGCAGTCCTCTCCTCTAATCTTGAGGAGAGTTTGAAGACAGTGGCCCATGCCTTTAAAAAGCTTATCTTCATGGTTTATTAAAAAACATGTAGGGACATCATTGGTATCTTTACTGAACACCATACCTTCTCATTACAGGTGCATTCTGACTTTACTTGAAAAGTAAGTGCTGTTTGCCAAAGATTTCTTTTTTCAGTGTCATAGTATTTCCAACTATGAGATAATATTGAGGAGCAGAAAAATGAAAGGTGACCTCCCAAAGACTGAATAACAGTGTCCTGGTTTTCAGTCGGGCTAGAGTTAATTTTCTTCCTAGTAGCTGATATAGTGGTGTGGTTTGGGTTTAGGATGAGAATAACGTTGGTAATACACAAATATTTTAGCTGTTGTTAAGTAGTGCTTATAATAACTCAAGGACTTTTCAGCTTCTCATGCCCTGCAGGAGAAAGGCCTAATGGTGCACAAGAACCTAGGAGGGGACACAGCCAGGACAGGTGACCCAAACTGGCCAAATGGGGTATTTCATACCATATGACATCAAGATCAACATATAAACTGGGAGGAGCTGGCCAGGGGATGATCAGGGACAAGCTGAGCACTGATCAGTGGGTGGCAAGTAATTGTGTTGTGTATCAATTGGTTTGTCTATCATCATAATTTTTATTTTTTTCCTTTCCTGTCCTATTAAACTATCTTTATCTCAACCCATGAGTTTTACCTTTTTTTTCAGATCCTCTCCCCCGTCCCTCTCTGGGGTAGTGAACAAACAGCTGTGTGGTATTTAGCAGCCTGTTGGGTTAAACCACAAGAAATGTAAAAGTGACTTTAAATTAGACAAAAACCTTCTGCTTTTACTTCAAAAAACACCACATTTCTTCCCAGGTATGATCCAGATCTGTTATATACAACAAAGTTGGTCAGTATAAATCTTTATTTTGTGTTTTAGAAAGTATGCAATAGAAAACCTATTCTAACAATAAATGCTAGTCATCTGAGGTCTATAGCTTATTTTGCAGCTCAGAAAAAAAAAAAAAGCCTCTGTTCACTCTTGGCCAACTGAGTTACATTTTCTGCTATTATTAATTCATTGCAAGGGTTTTTTTCATATCAATTTGAAATTATACATCTGGGAAATCCCAGTACAACGGCAGTCAATGCTTTGTTTCTCTGTGTGGCCCTTTGCAATTACTAGAATGTGCAAATATAATTTAGCGCAGGTAAAATTCAATCAGTCACCCCAAGCACAAAGAAATCTCCATCTCCCAGAAAAAAACCCAGAGAGTGTTTCCCTGCAAATGGCACAAGGGAGCTGTAAGAGTTTCTAAAACAAATTTATTAGAATATTTAAATTCAAGTTGTAATGGGAAATTTAGCTCAATAGGTGAGGTGGCAGCACGCTGAAACCCAAGTGAAGCATTCAGGCAGCTTTCGAGGCTGTGGGCTCGCTCAGGTTTCAGTTCTGTTTCTGCTTGCACAAGGCAATTGCAAAAAAATGGGCTGGCAGGCTGCTCAAAAAGCAAACCCTAAGGGTGCAAGGGAGGCTGGGGGTACTGAGGGATGAAGAGGCTGTCAGGGAGCAAAGGCAGAGGTGCAGCTCCACAAAGCAGGTCTTGCAAAGGCACCAGATATGGTGAGGGACACGGTCCTCAGCCACCACCACGCTCCCAAGAAGGTGGCCAAGAGCCTGAATCCACACCCAGGGTCAGGCCAGCAGCCACACACCACCCCATTCCCAATTCTGGGTGTTTCATGGGGCCCTGAGCCAGGCTTGCACACCTTGGGCCCAGGGGAACTTGAAGCCTGAGGCAAAGTGTGAGGGGGAAGGGCCTAGTGGCACCCAGGCTGAACCAGAGGCCACAGCTGGGGCATCACACTGCCTCTGTCTGACATGGCTAGAGAGAGACACCGAGCAGGCCTCCCCGTGACGGCCGAGTGCCAAGGCTGCCAAACACCCAGCCAGTCCTCAGACATCTGTTGGCATGATCAGGAATCGGGTTGAGGTTGCAGCTCTACGGTTTTTATAAAATTGCACCATAATGAGAGGTGTAGCTTTAAAACAGTTAAAAAGCAAGAGAATAAAAATCTGCAAAGTTTATGGACTGCTGGATCTACACTCCTCAAGAACTTCAGCACCATAACGTTTTGGTTTTGTCAGGCAGCAAAGGCCCCCCTTCACCTCCCGCGATGTTCAGTGGGAGCATTGTCATTGCCTTCAAAGGAATCAGGATCGGGCCTCCAATGTGTTAATAAGCAACAAGAATTATGGAAAGAATTACATTTAATGTGAAGTCAGGCTGCCTGTGGTGATTGCATCGTACAGCCTGTCACAGATTGCTTTGTGCTGGAAACCTACAACACGGACTGATCTGTGGATGAGACAACTGCAAGACATTTCTGCTTGGCAGGAATATGGAGGGAGAAAGAGATGAGAGATGAGTCAGCAGTGGCTGAGTGTGTATGGGGATGGCTGGAAAACTCCAGATACAGGCAGCTCCACTTCTGAGGAGCTGAGAGCACCTCGGGCATAGTGTAGAAGCAGCAGCACTTCCCAAATGGTTATGACCACCCTAGCAATAACAAAAGATCTGTTCTGCTCATGTACATCTAAAATCCCACTGCTGTGAAAGCACTCACCTCAACATTCAGAAAGCACCCTTTTATAAGTACTTTGGAAAAGAAAGTAAACCAGTTTTCTTTGGCACTTCCCTCTGAAAGAAACGTTCTTGTTTATCTCCTAGGAAAAGGAATTAGCAGAGGAACACATTACTCCCAAATATATTCAAGCATACATTAAAGGGGGTGGGAGGAAGGGATCTAAGGTGACTTCCAAGTTGGCCCTTTGTCCATGAGACTCACCTTGCCAAAAGGGTTCAGGCAGTGTTTTCCTTTGATGTCCTTGTAAGCCCAAAGAAAACCCTGACCACCGCAAGTGGACCTGCTGCAGCATGGGGCAAAACATCAGTGCACCCATTAAAACCGAAAAGGTTCAGCCACTGTGGGATAAACCAAGGCTTTTGCTTAGTGTGTGTAGGGAAGAATGAGAAACCATTGAGTTTCATGGAAATAAACAGTAGAGCTGAGAGACAGCCCAATTTACTCATTCCCTAACCTGTGATTGCACCTGAATACACTCTTTTTACCCACGGAGGGAAGTAACATTTTTCCTGTGATCCTGCATTGCCTTCATTGAGCTATTTTCCACTCATCAGTCTAGCAGGCAGTCTGTGCATTGTGGTAACTCATTTTCTTCACAGAATGGGCAGCTTTGTAAAACAGTCTTTGTAGCCCCAAACTGACATCAGACAGTGTTTTCACAATCCTTCTGATCAAAAATGCACCTACGTTGCCACCCACTCATTTTTCTGCTGCTCTGGACTTCACCTTCAGTCTCAGTCTTTGCCTCCTTTTGCTCCTAGAGCACTGTTATGCCATTTCCTAGGAGTTCCTCCCTTTTTTCTTCTAAATCACTCAGTCACATCCTGTTTTTGTATCTTGCCCTAAACCCTTCTTTTCGACTATGACTTGCAGTTGACTGTGTAAAACAACATCAATATTGTAACAGCTACTTTGGAGCTGTTCTGATGGAGCTTTCTAAACATGTCTGTTAAAACTTCTCATGAAACTTTGGGGGGAGGAGAGCGGTAAGGGTGGCAAGTGCTGTGCACATTCAGGTCCTGATGATTAAATAGTTTGCAAATAATTTTTTTTTTTTAAAGTCCCAACAGGCCTGGAAGTAGAAAAATAGAAAAAATATGGCTATAGTTACTTTGGGAAGATCCTATACTGCTATGACCCCTGTTCACCTTACAGACTGCTTTAATTCGGGGTTTGACGTTGCTCCTGTCACAGGCTGAGTAGTTGCACCCCCACCTCTACAGTAAAAATCGGTATTGCCTCTGGAAGTTAAAACATCCTGAGAAAGAGAAAGGAAAGCACGAGGATTTATCAGACAGAGCCTGACACATAGTAAAGATGCAGCATTGTTATCAGGTATCATTCTAACACACTTGCTGCTCTACACCACTCAAAATTTTATGACCATAAAACAACCCACACATACATGCCAAAGTGTGACTAGCCGAAGACAGCTCTCAGCATGTTAGCTTCATTTCGCTCAAGAGACAAACAAGAGATCACAAATGAACCTGCCTACACCATACTGATGTGAGCAGTATTGTAGGGGTTTGTCAGTGAGTCAATGCAGCTACCAAACCAAGCACTTTCTTTTCTTGGCTTATAGTACCTGTAAAGCCTTCTGCCCAAAAGCCAATCAAATAAGACACCGAGTCACTTAGTTGCCACCTAGAGACTCATAGCAAAAGCAGCCACTGTATGAATAGTTGATGCAAACATTTTGTTCACAGTTAATTCAGAATGAATAACAGAGTCATATGGTTACTTTCACGCCCAGGTACAGCAAGATCTATAATGCATAAAATCGATGTTAAATGCCTAAAATCTCCTGCTTGGAGCATCAAAACATAGTCATGGCCTTGAATGCTGATATTAAATCTGAAGCATATTCCACATATCACACGGACTGCAGCTAACATTAACACCTTTCCACTGCAACTGTTATGTTCCTGTAATTGGACAGACACTGTGGTTGGGGATTTTTTCAGAGACCTGTTTTTCAATTATACTTTAAGTTTCAAGTGAAATAATTTATACGGAACAATATTGTGTGCATATCTCATTGTTACACTGTTTCAGAACATGAAATTCGTTGGTTTATTATTTCCTGGATGGGGGGAGGAGGGGTGGAGAAAAAACTAAAGAAATAGAGGCAGGATTATGCTTTTTCCAAACTCCCTTCCAGGTCCTGGACAAAACAGCTATCCCGGCTGGTGTTTGCAGGCACGTGGTCAGGCTCGTCTGACACACCACAAGTCGCTTTAGCAAGGAGAAACCTATTCTGCATGATTTTCCTTCCAAGTGAAGACAATTGGGAAGAAAGAAAAGCCACCACACAAGAGAGCTATTAGAAAAGCAAAACAAGAGTTACTCTTGTAGCAGGTCAGTGTAGATAAAGCATGGATTTAGACTTCCTAACTGCACTACCTAACTCCTCTGCTACTACTATACTCTAGCCTGGGTGCAGGGAAGAGAAAAATCCCACAAAACAGCAAGCCCCAGTAGTCTTGTGAATCCCTGCTGTAACTCTTGCCACTCTGGCTCCCTCTGTGCACCTGCCTCTTGGGGAGTGCAAGTGCCCACAGACACCTCTACAAGTTCCATTGGTGGAGTTCAGGCACACACAGAGAGGTGACTCTCCCCTATGGGTCCAGAGAATTGGTCCGGAGCACTGCAGAGAAAAATCCATTACTGCTTCCTGGTGTTAAACAGTTAAACCAGTTGGATTTGGGGATCTAGAAAATGAAGAGGATGAGATAACTACATTTGCGAGAACATTTGTTTTGAATCCAAACCATTTCCCCAAGTGTATTAATATGAATTACCAGGAGATTGTCTGAGGATTTATATGTGTAGTATTCCAAGAGAAAAAAAAGAGAAAGCCTGAGCAGGAATAGTCAGTTTCAAATTAAGATAAATTACTCTGAGTTTCTTTTTAAAATATACGCATGTCCATTGTTTACGATTGCAGAGTTCAAAATGCTGAACATGTCTGCTGAGAGGATATAGGCCTCCCTCGCAAAATTCTTTGCTCTAGTTATTTGAAAGACAGCCTGATAACACTGCAAGGGAAAAAAAAGGGCAGGTGGAGAGAAAAGGAAAGGAAGAAAGTAGGAGAGAAAGAGAGGAATTAAGAATACAAACCATTATTGACAATTGTTAATCTTTTTATTTGGGTGGGGCATAGGCGTAAACTAGAAATTAAATTTTGCCAAGAAGTACCACTGTACAGTCCCCCTCCATTTACATAATCAAATAAATGGTAAGATTCAGCAGCATGAATACTCGATCTGCCAGTAAGCTGTTTGTTTCTTATTGAGAAATAGAGAGAGAAAAAAAATTTCTTTAAGAAGTTAGCTCTTTCTCATACAGCTCATATTATATGTGGCAATGGCAGCAGATATAGAATTTGCTACAATATATTAGTTTGATAACATTGTAGAGGGTTTCTCATCAAAATACGGAGATGGTGAATTATAGTTCCAAGGCCTAATTTAATAACAAAGTATGCTGTTGTTAAAACCATTTTTTGCCTGTGCTCTAAAAGCAATGTGTGCATTGTATGAAAAATCTGGGAAGAAAAATTGAAGAATTACGCAGACAAATACTGGTATGTGGCCAGAGCTTAGGAAAACATGTAGCTGCCTCTCAGTGTCCTTATTGCCCATAAAAGAACATTTCATATGGTCAACAACTCAAATTTATGTGGACCCTTAGGGGTAAATTTTCAGTACACTGAATAGGAACTCACACACGCAATTGCGTTATTGTTAACGGGAGTTGTGTGGCTACTTCTTCCACTCAGTGCTAAAAATGTGGCCCTTGCTGCAGAAAGCTAACTATCTACAGACCACTCCTGCTCCTACTCTTCTCCATCAGCATTCCCAGAGAAGTACTGGAGAGTGGTCAAGAAAACCTTTTCCTTGCATCTTCTGCTAATTAGGAGGGCATATACTTTCCCCCTGGAAAGGACTGCAGGATGGGGAGAATGACATTCATGATGCTCTTGTCTTTCCCTGTTGCTGACCTCAGGTTAGTCTTCCTGTGCTTCCCTCTACAAATGTGTCACCACCTCCACTGTGGTTTAAGTGTTGGAGACTTCCCAACGGGTGTAGGATGTCTTTGTGCCCATATTTTCTCTTGGGTGTAACCAACACCAGGACTGTCTTGTCTCCACTGATTTTGCTGGTAACACATTTTTTTCTTGGTATCTGTTTCTACCTCTTACCTCTGTGGTATTTCTCTAGTGATGCTGGCTGCCCTGCATCCAAATAAGCACACAGTCATGACTCCAGCATGATGAACTAAGACCACTGCAGAAGAGGTATGAGTTGAAATGATGGTTTGAAAATAGGTAACTAACAAAAACTTTCCAATAATTATGAGACTTTGCAAAAGAGGACTGATTTTCTTTACTGTAATTAAGCTTTAGAGTGACATACTAAAACTTTTATCTGTAGGTATGAGGCTAGAAACTTCACTTACATGTGTTTCACTCCTAATAACCTGGCTACAGGCACTGGGACCTGAATAGCAATGCCAGATACAGATATTCCAAAATTTGGAATGAAATCCTGAATGTCAACACCAGAAGTTGTTGCACATTGGCAAAGCTATTTTGCTCTGATACATTGGATTATCCAAAAGAGTTTCGTGATAGTCGGTAACACATTGCTAGTTTTAGTACATCCCCATCCTTGGTTATTAGGCTGGAAGTGTAGCCACCCTCTATGGACAGCAGTTCACCCAGCCGAGCACCAAGAGCCTTGGTATTAAACCCTGAACTGAAGTATAGGTGAGAAAGCTCTAGTGCATGGGTTGCTGATGGGTGTAGTTGAAGCCTGCTTGTGCCAGGCTGATAATTAATGTGTTTCCAACCACGAAGTCAGGTCTTCTGCTCTAGTTTCTGAGGTTCTATAGGGTGGAGCAGTGGTATCTTTATACTTGGTCATAATACCACATAGCATTTCAAAAAAACCCGTGTTGACAACAGGTAGCCAATGCTATAAACTTCTTCTTATTCATTCACCAAGAAGTTCAATAAATCAGCAATACAGAAGGTGCTCCTTTCACTCAGTACTGGTTGAACATCATTTGTGAATGAATCACATCCATGGACAGCAAGCATAACTTACTACGTGCAGATGTGAGACCATCGTGCACACAGGCTCTCCTCTCTATGTAGTACTGAGATTCACATAACTGTGAAGAAAACTCACATGAAGGGAAACAATGGCCAAGGAGGTAACTGATGCTCCAGACAATTTTTGTAGGGTTATCCTTGTAAACTGTACCACAGAGACCTCCTGTATGATGAAGGAAGAATTTCATGACCAAGACTCCTGTCTGATTTTTGCAGCACTGGCTAGAGATCAGGTATCAATTTCATTTGTAATCATTTAATTTCATTATTTTTAATTAGATGTGCTAGAACTCAAAATCTTGTTTGGGATTGGTTTCACAGTCCATCACCTTTCTTAAACTATGATGGGACAATTGGCCATTAATTCAAAGCAGTGCTAATAATGGTCGCTACAGCCACTGGGGGAAACAAATGGGAAGGCTGTTGAAAGACCTCTCCATTTTAAGCTCCTTAATGCAAATTTATCTTTAAGTCAGACAAATAAATCCTCGATGTCTCAATTATATTTTGTTTAATCATATGATTCCCTTTGGCCTATATTGATGTCCAGTCCCCAGCACAAGAGGTTAAAAAAGAAGAGGTAGACTTGGGGAGGGGTTATCTAGGAACAGATATATACCTTTCATGCCATTCCATGACATACACCTTCCAAACTAAAGCCAGAGGAGGCTGCCTAGAGAGTCATTCCCTCGAGCAAAGCTGTGGCACTAAGGACCCTGCAAGCTGTGATCCTCCTGCCAAGCCACTACTAGTTAAGAATAGAGGGCTAGGCAACCATACGAGTATCTCAGACCACGCAGAGAGAGCAGGCTGCAGCAGAAAATAACAGAGCTCATGGAGGCACGTGGGTGGTTGTCTGTGTCATGACATAACCCTTGAATATTCTGAGATTGTGTTCTTGGAAGTAATCTCACCCACCTTTTCCCCTCCCTCCTTCATTTTCGTCTTTGAGTGCAGCCTTGCTCCGCTGTACAACCTGAGTGAGAATTGCTTGCAGGTCCTGATGTAATAGCTGTGCCATATGGTCCCTTCACACAGCAGGAAGGTGGAAAAATCCAGAATAAAAAACAAACAAACAAACAAACAAACAAAAAACTAGCGACCCTGGAAAACTTTATGTAGAAGCTCAGCAGAACTACAGCTGTGGCCACAAACAGAGGCAACAACTGGAATATTACACATGATGCATAGGGCACGGCAACAGCACACAGCATCCCCAGAAGACAGCTGAGCTTTATGTCCCATTTAACTGAGAAACCTCCTTGCATACCATAAAGCTCCATTAAAGCACACAAGCAGGTGTGGTAACCCTGGTGTTTTCAGTGGTAGATCACTCAGCTCCTCTTGCCTTCAAAGTACCCTCTGCTGGCTGCCTTTCTCCAGGTGTTTGCAGAGGAACCTAATGAGACTGATTGGGACGTGCTGATCAGCTTTCATTATAAGCTGTTCTCTAGTAGTCCGATTAATCAAAATAATGGTATGTGCTGTGCATGTATTTTATGGCTGTACCCAGTTTTGCTTTCAAAACTAAAATAAGACACCTGTTTTCCCCACCCTGTCTTGCTGAGTAGTCCCTTTAAGAGCATAACCTTGTTATCAAATATGTGATATACTGTCAGAGCTGGGGAGCTTCATACGCACATAAATATCACTCTTCCAGTTTGTGCTTTTTATACTAGCAGAAGAATCTAATGGAAATAAATTCAGTCCATGGGTCAATTACAGGCTTATTTTCATATTTATGGACTTAATACTTCCACACACAAAAAGATTCTAATGATAGCCTAAGGCATGGAGTAATCAAAACAACAGCTATTGAAAGGGAAAGAACCAAAGAAAAGTACCACTTTGAAATTCTACCCCCATCTCCTGATACTGTTTTATACACTACGCAAAAAATGCTTTTCCACAAATGAGTATGATTTGTACCTACTTATTGTCAGCGTAATGTTAAAAAGAAACCAAAGGCAAGAGTTGTTACCGGAACAAAAGAAACACTTTTTCCACCTCCAATTTGAAAAAAATTAATGCTTTGATATGACCAATCAAATCTCCTTCTTTCTTCTTCTTCCTCCTTGTCCCTGTCTTGGTTAGTAAAAAGAGGCAGGATTTCATGCTTTCTTCACGGATTGGGGATCCCCTGTGGTAACTGAAGAATCCCAGAGGCGTACCTCCGTGAGAGCAGGTGACCATCCTTCGTTGACTGACTGCGTGTGTCTGTGGATGCTTCACCACTGTCTCGGGGAAGGAGGAGAGGGAAAAACTAGCTTTAGCTTACCCTGTATAGCTGCCAGGATAGGCAACAGAAAGGTATGGACTTCAGAGGGGCTAAAGTAGCTGCTGTCTTGCACTGCCCTGCCCTGCCCTGCCCTGCCCTGCCCTGTGGAGGGACCCCTTCTCCCCTAATGCTGGCCATGGAGTACATGCAGGAGGCACTCTCTACCCTAGTGTTATCATTTGAAGCAGCCTCCTCCAAGATAGTTCTGAAATTTCCTCTGAAGTATGAGCAGTGTATATAGGTATTTGTTATCCCAGCTTGTTTTCATGTATATTTTATGTATCAGGCAAGGATGTGTAAGGAAAGAAGGGAGCATGTTTAAGCTTTTGATGTCAACTTGAGCAAGATAGACCGCACGAGCTATCATTGAGCACTTCATGCATTGCAACTTCACCACATTGTTTCTTGAGTTAGTTATTTATTAACAATCACTGGGTGGGAGCACCTTGCATTTGATTAGATAAATGGTAAGTTGTTACTTGAAGAATTTCATGAAGACATAGTAATCTCTATTGACAATGCATCAATTAGTTTAACATAATGCTTTCCAGCCATCAGGAAGATATTTTTGAATCTTAATTAAACACAAAGGGTCCTAAATCTCAAACCTTAGTTCTCTAGAAATTTGACATGAGAAACAGGAAAAGAAAATGAAATATTTTCTTCATTTGCTGATTATTTCCACAACCCCCAAATGCCTACGAATAAACTCTGCCACACCACCTGACATAAGAAAAATAGCCATACAGGAAGCTTAATATTTGCTGTAACCTCAGTTTCCTGGAGCTGGAGCGCTCCCTTAAATAATTTACAGCTCTAAAAGTGAGATAAGACTATCTCCAGTTCTGGCTTTGTTGTGTGTCCTGGGTTATTCTAAACCGCTTTCTGCAAGGGACATCCATCATTACAGATCCAGCTTTACCTTCATCCCACATAGATATCTGAGACACAGGGGCTGGAAAGAATGCCAGAACTGGAGATAGTCTAATGTCATTTTAATGATTGTAAATTATTTAAAGAAGAATACCACAGCTGGAGTCCTAGTCATTTGAAAGTGTTTGCTAAAATGTCTAAAAGGTCCTGAGTGACAATCTTTACTACAGGTATACAATGAAAATAAGGTTAATGACTCTTACTTTAGAGGGAAGAATACTTAAGGCAGGAGAGCAGTTGTTTAATTTTATGCCATAAGACTGTTGATAAAGAAGGAAACAACTCCACTTCAGGAACTACTCCATCAGTTTTTGCTACTTTCCAGTAGCCTAAGAAGATCAATAGTATTAAAAGCAATAAGGAACTCAGCATACCTGGGACCCCAACTGTTACCTGCTCCACTCAACCTGCTAGTGTCAGCTGACATCACCACTATCTAGCATCAGATTTTCTGGGGTGTGTGGGGCAGAGAAGTTCCAGAAGCTGCCACAACGGTTTTGCTGCAGCTAGAAGGAAGTAAGAAGGGGAAGAATTATGAAGACAGTAACAATTGTTATGATACACTTGGATATGAAACTGCCCTGGCATCTGTGACTCTAGACTGAGCTTAGTATTGGGCAGTTGGGAGATTCCTAGCCCAGAGGGCAAGAAGGTAGAGAAGCACCACAGAGAGCATCAAGCTGACCTCTTGCCTCAGGAGCAAAAATTGCTTGGACTGTGATCTTTTCAACTGCCTTCTCCAAAAGGAAATTTTAAACACAGTTTACTAACCGAAAAGACACTGGCAATGTCAAGAAATGCTATCTACACAGTATTACAAACTCTTTCACCACAGATCACAGCATATGTCCTGTCTATCATACAAGTACTATCTCATCTCTTTAAAAGACAGGTAGGTTCAGCCACAGAGAGGTCATATCCAAAGTTACACACAGAGCTGGGAATCAGGACCCATCAAATTGCACTACAGCAGTGCAACACATGGTATCCACTGACTACAGTGGGAGGCCTAGCATAAAAAAACAAAGACGATGAACTGCCATTCAGGGAGTTTTTCACTTCCACACATGTGCTCAGGGCACTATATATTGGCTCCAGGTTACCAAACCATGGGAAATGGCAGGCTTCCTGCACGGCTGCTTCGGTTGTGTTCCTCATTTCAGGCCATTGTTCCAGATTGTATCTTTTGTTTGGGCCTTGGCAGGCAGTAAGACAGAGAATGCTAATGAATGTCTTTGCTCCAAGCACAATATAAGAGGCAACTCATTTTCATCTTCTTTCCTGTAAGTCTTGAGTTTTAAACTTGAGCTATGCAATGGAAATGAAATTTGCCTTAAAACGATGGGCTCACCCCTTGTGCAGATAGTCAAAAGGCACTGGACACGCCACTTCTCAGGCAAACCCACACAGCCTTAAATGTTAGAGAGCCATACAGACATGCAATATATTGTTGCAGAATGGAAACTCTTAGATATTTATTGGAATAAAATAGAAAACTTCTCTTCTACAATTTAGTTCTCAAGTACCGGCTGTATTTAGAGATTTGATGCAAGTGATTGTGTTGCTTCAAAATTGGTAGGAGTAGCTGGCATCATCATAACACCACCTCTGGCTTCAGTTTGTTTCACCTAAAATTTTACCTCAGGAATCATGGGTGATTTCCTGACTTTTGGAGAGGTTCTTGGTGGTGGTTGACAGCAGACCCATTGGTAACCCTCCTTATCCCAATCTGCAAAGTAAGAGAGTCTTTTTTATATCTATATATGCACATTTTATCTGGCATTGCATGGAAGTCATTTTATCCTGGATGGATCACACCTGTCTAGTGTAAGCAGAACTCCTAGTTTTTTAAATAACCCAGGAAATACAACCAGGAGTTTGATGCCCAGTTAAATCATCTCCCCCAGACTTCTGGCCCTCTGCTGGCTGAGATTTTCAGAAAGTGTGCGAAGAATGGATTTGACTTTCAGCAGGCAGCGTTGAGCATCGGCAGCCACCACCGCCTCCCAGGGATCTCCTTTCTGCTTGACAGTTTGGAAAATCTTGAAGTCATTAAGCTACAATTTAAATTAAGAACAAGGACCTAATTTTAGGTACCTGTATCTGAAATCTGTGTGCACTTATTGCCGTCATTTCAAAATTCCTTGCACTAGGGACAGAACAGGACTTCCCTGATCCTAACTTCATACATCAGCTCGTATACTCTTGACCATCCTCTTTTAGTTCCTTTTCTTAGTGAAGTCGTCCATGCCCACCTCTTTCCCGAGTCTTAAAATAAAATAAACCTCTTGGGATTTGTGTTTATGCATAGATAGTCAGTGTGTGTGCATACACATATATTTGCACGTTTGCGTATCTAAATCAAAGTACTAATAAAGGTTTACTGTGTCTTAATAAATACTGTATATCATCAGTAGAAGTTTTCACTGTGTTCATAGAAAGGCGTGTGTGTCTCTGTGTGTGTATGAAAGAAAAAGAAAGAGCAAGAGAGACAGACGGAGAGAGGGAGAGAGAGTGCACCAGGAATTATCTATGCATAAAGAAATTAAAAGAGAATATTTTTCCAGAGCAATTGAAGCCCATCTCCTGAACAATGACGACAGCTCCTCATTTTCGACAACAATAGAGGGCACGTAGGAGTCAGCTCATTAGAATATCTGTGGCTCTTTTCTGTTCTCTCTGCATTAAGCCCCCATAATGTCAGTTGTCACTTATTAATGACAATTAACTAGTAATCAGCAGTGAGACTCTTCGAGGTGGTCCTTGCCTGACAGGTGAAGAAAGAGAACATTGCGTAGTGCCATGCAGTGACATGGAACCTTCAAAGGGAGCACGGCATTTCCATAAATTATTTCAGCAAGAAATTTTCTTTTAGACATTCTCTTTAAAGCATTAGGATCTTTAACCCTAGAAGGACTACACGGTTGCAGCTGTCCTCCCCCCACCCCTCCGCTTATCACTAGTATTGGATAAAATTGGAAGGCAGCCTGATCTGTCATGTAACCCAATTCCCATCTGGGGCTGGAATAGCTATCAACCCACTCTGCTGAAACTATAAATACCTTCCCTTGATACCCAACCTTAAGTGCTCACTTAAAATGATGCCCAGATATCAATAGTGAAGTTACCAACTGAGAGCAGCTAGCTGGATGGCCAGTAGAGACTTCAACACATCTATTATAATGCCTTTAAAAATTAAATGTCTGGCAATTACTCAATGTATGTACATGGGTAGCCTATGAAATTGCACCACCTTCTCCACATTTCTGATCACTTTTACATCCACTTGTTATGCTTTGTCTTAAATGAGACGGTAACTACTGTTACTAGGTGTTTTGTACAGCAACCAGCATACTCGGGGCCCTGGATCTGGCTTGCTATTGCAATACAAATTTGATGCAGCTACTGCTCTTAGAAAGACTGAAGTGGAAAAAAAAACAACTACCAGCAAAAAAAACAACTATTAATTTTCCTTCATGCACAGCTTTCCTCTTCACTCCTTTCCCTGTCCTATGCAACACCAGGGAAAGAGCACTCACCATCACATTTCATTCAACCTCTTTGGTCAGGCTTCCCTCCTTATCTCTCCTTCTTCCCCCTGATCCTCCAGCTTTTGAACAGACAATCCTGTGAAGTCTTTATATTGAATAATTCAGCTGTCCACTACAAAACCTTGTTTCCTTCCAGGGACAAATTCAGCCTCATTCCATATTTTTTGCAAGGGGTCAGAGAGGTTTCCAATCATCACTCAGGCATGCTCATATCTCCCAGCACAGAGCCCCTTTGAGCATTACCTATCTAGGTCCCCTTTTATTTCCTAACAGGCAAACAGGCCTTCCAGTCTTTCCCTTTTCACACCTCTCAGTCCTACCTTTCAAAATCCCTGCTGTTTGCTCTTGCTAATAACAATTCTTCTCCTTTTTCCCACCTTTTCCTTCTTCTCACAGTGGATCTCCAACCTCCAATTCCTTTTTGTGCTGCTTTTACCCTTCAGATAGCTGCTGATCATTAGAATGTTCTTAGTTGTTCCTTGGTCCTGTTTCTTCTTTGTACTTTTCCAGATTGCCAGTTGTCAAAGCACACTTAAAAAAATGTGAAATGTGACACTCACCAACCCCCAAAACTTGGGCGGAGGATCTCCATGTAATGTTAAGTCTAGACCTTCTGCCTTTTTTCGAGCAAAGCTATCTAATTTTTCACATTATGCCGCCACAGAAAAGTAGTGATGAGAAATAGTAGAGACAGTTAATGCTAAATGCTACAAACTTCAGCAAGATAGCATTTTAGAGGCAGCTAAGAATACGGCTCTCCCCTGAACATAACGACACACATGACTGCGAAAAGAAATGTGCTATACAGTGCATCCTTGAACCACATTTTATCATCATGCTACACACTCGGATACCACTATATATAATTATTAATACAGCATGCCCATTGCAAACATGCTGAGTGTGTTTGACCTTGGACTGCTAAGAAATATACCAATTGTGGGCAGTGTCTGTCTGCAGTGTTTTGTAGAGCATTTGCACATTAATAAACTTAAAGATTGTTTACTGTGAGAATTTTCCAGTTAAACCATTATAGTTACACTGGTAGCATTAGCAAATTTCCCTGCCACAGGAGCCCTGGGCAGTTTTTTTTATTACACAATGAAAGTGGCTTTTTCCAGTTTGGCTTAAATTGCTTCCAAAGTACTTAAGCCTAAGCTGAAAAGAAGTCCAGAATAAAAATGCCCAGAGAATGACTTATACCAGTGAGAGAAGCCATTAATGAATCTCACAGCCTACCTATGAGTCTAGCTTCCCTTGGAACATGGGATGAACAGAAGTGATCTTCTACACAACTTTTTCACCTTTGTAAGTACTAAGCAATGAGAAGTCAAAGACCCTGAAACCAAAGGACAGTGTTTTCAAGCATCACTTCTTGTGTTGACAGGCAGAGAGGATTAAGCTGAAATGAAGAGGTGGCCTGCAAACATAAAACTTTGTACCGTCAATGGTCTCCTGCAGAATGGTGGCAAATGGCACATGGCCCAGTCTTTCTATCCATCCATATCTGAAGGCCATTTCTAAGATACAGCAATGTATCCTGCCAGTCAAAAATAGAAAGCATCAGGATTTCAAGTAATTCAGCAAGACCAATATTTAACCTCAACACTATGAAGTCTTGAACATCCAAACTCCCCTGAAAGGAATATCAAGGGTTGAAGGGACTCTGAGCATGGTGATACACAGTATAATATAAGTAAACTGAAGTGCCAGCTGGCAGGTTAATATATTTTGCCAAATTGATTTAGCACACACTAGTCCACTAGTGAACTTACTTGAAAGAAACTGTTTCCTCTTAGTTATTGGATCTTCAATCCCAGATTACATTGGACTGAACTCCACTATTTATTCTGATTATAAAACTTTCTGTGGAGTAAGGAACTGTGCCTGAGAGCATGCTTTGGCAGCTAGATCTCTATCTGCTGATTAGGAGCTTTGGATGCTATTTCTGAATACATGATCTAGTATGCTGCTTTCTGGATTCCTCACCATCATGTGTGTCATCCTTTGGGTAGGAACTATGGGTGCCACCCGACATTTGTGCTTCACAGACAAGCTCTAATACAAACTTCAGTTTGTACACACTGTAAGGAGAAGATTTGGGATACGTTGTCGTGGGTAGCAAGAGAGATGAGTTTCACTGCATGACCTTGAAGGCTGGCCTATATTTGCCTAATGGAACCCATCAGCCCTTAAGATCTCATAATGTATGTGGTTTCAAGCAAATGAATCAGCTCTGGACTCCTACAAGAGCAGATGGGTTGTAGACAACCAGATTCCAACCTTCCTTCCTCAAGTGACCACGTGGCATTTAGCTGCAGGTGTCCTAAATCTGACAAGCCTGGTCAGGAACCTGTCAAGCTTTAACCTCCATCTTCAGACAATGCTGACACAACCACTCTGGACAGAAGTACAGTACACTGTCACTATATTAAATTTGTTCAGAATTATGCTGTACTGTTGGTCAACCCATTGTGCCCTGCATCATTTAGTTTGAGAAATGCTTCTTTAAAAAGAATAAATAATTTTAACAGTAAAACCCTCTTCAAAGTTTTTACACTAAGAAGTTCATCTGGAAGTAAAAAACATGAAAGCCTTGAGAGCCTGCTCATAGTTAATCAAATTTAAATTTCATATTTTTATAGGGAAGGGAAAATAACCAAGGTAAAATTATAGTAATTATGCTGAAAACTTACTGGACACATTTTGACCATGCTGGCCCTGATTCAGCAGGTCGCTAGGTAGGACTGAAGAGAGGAGTGTAAATAAAGTGATCTTCACAACAGGATGACTGGAGCTTCTCATTCTTAGTAGAAAGGTCTATAGCTATTATCATCACCACCTATCCTAATACTGGTTGTTTGAAAATAAGCAGATCTATTGGCCATGTATCAATGTTTGCAGTTCTGATGTCTTAATGCTAAACTGTTCTAAAATCAGTTTTGTTGTATCACTAGTCAAAAAACCACAGCTAATGAAGATAGCTGGCTAAAGAAGCATGTTTCATAAATTATACTAACCTCAGATAATCTGCATCAGCTAAATAGACTTTTGAAGTGTTCTCCTTTTTTACAATACTTGGCTATGACATTACCTTTTACTTAGATTAATATCTTTCATCCCAAAATGTGGCTGCTCCACCTATCTGTAAGGTAACTATACACAGCAATGAAGAGGAACTACGTAGAGCCGCAAGAAACATTATGAGAAAAAACTCAATCAGAACAGCAGGGAAAACAAAAATTCGGAAGAATCATATTATCTAGATTAGTATCTGGCCAGTAAATTGGGGTTAGCCTTCTATTTTCATACATGAACAGAAAAGGACCCTTCTTTAAATTTCAGTGAACAGATGGTGAAATCCTACTTCCTGCTACCTTCACGCTGGGAGAGTAACTCAATACTGCATCAGCCAGGAGACCGACACCTACAGAGCTGCGAGAACACTCCACATGGAAACTGGCCTCTCCTTGGAGATTTCCTAACCAGGACCCCAGCCATATTATTTAAAGAATATCACACATTCAAATTTGAGATGGCTTTGGAAATTGTAGGCAGAAGCTGATGCAGAACTCCTTGACTAGTCTAATGCAACATAATGTGTATATTTTTATGCCTTTATAGTTGATTGCAATTGCATTTTAGTGGCTTCCATGATAAGGACAGATTATGTTTGGTGTCATTATTACCTGCATAACTACCCAGAGAAAGCTGTAACAAAGTTATGTCGCAGAAGACATTAGTGAATAATCCACCAAATGCTATTAAAAAAAAGAGAAAAAGTCATTTCATTCAAGACTAATGCCATCAGTACACAAATCTCTCAACTTTGCAGTGGTTTGCATCAGCTTCAAAACAGTAAGACATAAAAGCCCACATAAGCAGAGATCAGACCTGGAAAATAGACAAACCAAGGTCTTCCCCTCTGACAATAGACACAAGCAAACATGTAAACACCAGCAATGTACTACTGAAAAAAATGCAGCTTTATACATCTGTGAAAAGAATCAGATACAATGGATTTTGAATACATCACAGAATAGGTATATAGGCTTACAAAGACTTCTATGGATATTAAGGCTCTTGCATCTCTTTTCTTTGAGACCAATCCTGAAAAGTTATCTGGTCTCTTCCACCTAATTGCTTTAGTAGCTAGTAATAAAACAGTACAAACTTACCTTTGTTGAAATCTTATTGAAATAAAGAAGAAATGAAGCTGCAAACCAATTGTAAGGAAAATAATAACTTGTTTCTAAACTGTATCCGATTTTTTTAAAAAGGAAATTTTTCAGAAGTACAATATTCAAACAAAAGTGGCAAAAATCCAAAGAATAAAGATCATACTGTCATCGTGCTTCATTTTTTTAAGCAAGTGAAACATTGGAGCCCTCAAATTTTCATCTACTTCATATTTCAGTCTTAGAAAGTGTTACATCAGCATAGTCGCCAGCTAAAGCTGCTAGTTTATTCTAAATGGACTTTCTTCAGACACTGGCACAGATGATGAGTGATTGTCCAATTCTGAAGCTATCAGAACTGAACGGATTTAGCAATGTCATAAACACCTCTCGAGGGAGTCACCTGGTGTTGAGAACTCACTTTACATGCCGTGTTTCAAAATGAGTTTTAATGGATTTACATTAGATTCAAATCCACTTTAGAGCTATTATTTCTCCCTTTCAACCTTTTCACCCACTACTGCAATGTAATACGGCATATTCTATAATCACATGTTTGCAGGCCTGTGGTAAAGTAAACAAAATTTCAAAGGGTTATTATTTAAAGACTCTGCATTACAGCTGTAGGTCTGAGTGTTATTCTTCCTCACCACCCCTTGGGCCTGAAGTACATAATCATCCAGTAATTGAACTGAAATGTCTAAATGGCTAGATCCCCTGAAGGACATAGGTAGTGAAGAAAGTAAGGGACATTTAAAAAAACCCTCATAGCACTTTCCTGCAGTACAAAAATACTATGTAAATGAAACTGACCTGGACGTGCCAGGCTTTTGCAGAAAACAGAACAATGCATGGTTATTTCTGGGACTGTAACTAAAGAAAAGATTAAACGCAGAACTGTGCTGTATTTTGGAAGCAAAGGTCTTGCATTCAAATTACTTTCAGAAAAATTGAGGAGGAGCAGAAATATACATACGTACACAGAAGTACGTACAACTCAATAGTATCACTAATACCATGTGAAAGCAAACCCCTCTAGGTCCTCATATTTAATAGTGCCTCCAAAAAGTGTAATGGATAGCAGATCCCAGGCTTTCATACACTGTAGCTGTCAAAGCACTCAGGAGATAGAGTAGTGAAGGCTCTGACAGCTCTCTTTTACAGACTAAATGACATCTGCATTCAACAGAACAGAAATAAAGATTACAGGAAACACCCGATATGATAGCACTCAGCTTACCTCAAAATGCAATATTTAAAAGTACAGAGAAACACAGGTCTGCCTTCTTGTACTGTAAGTAAAAATCGGTGTCAAAGCCTCAGAGGTCTTCACCACTGCCAGAAAGGCGAGTACTGCAGCATTCAACAGACTACAGGGGCAGAAGCCACAGCCTCTTACTATGCAACTGGTGAAAGTAAAAGTTGTTTTGCCTGAGAAGCAAGGGAGGAGATGGTCCTTGAATGCGCACAGAAAATGACTACAGGCGTAGTCATACAGCATAGGAAAACTACCTTGGCCGAAACCTTTGCAGCCCTTCTTGTACTTCAGTGATGAGCAGAACGCCTGTTGCTAATTGATGGTGCCCCACTGATTCTTTACCTTTTGCAGCATGTATCTACTGCAAATCCCTTTTAAGAGGTTATTAGTATTACAGCTTCGAATGAAACACGTCAGCATACAGATCACGAGAGATGATTTCAAATAGATTTTTGCTGGTTGATTATATAAACGATGCCTCTTATTGCTGGAATAACACCTCAAAGGCAATATAATGACGACATGACAATGTATGTAAATCAAGAACTGCATGTGGGTTTATTTTACACTTGAGAAAACAGTGGATTTAATTGTGTGAACCAAAATGTACTGTACAATATTAATGATAAAACATCAAAATGTATAATTCATAGTGCATTGCTTGCTTTATTTTTATTTATTTATTTTTTGTCAGATAGTTCCTTTAAGTACATGCATCTGGAAAGATGCAGGTGCCAGTAAAATTTCTCTATTTATATCAAGCTGCAGGAACTAAATTTTATTCAAAAAGTGTGGTTTTACATTATATACACAGAAATCGAATATAAAATGACAATATAAAAAGTTAAAAGAGAAAGCATACAGCCAGAAGGTACAAAGAAAGTTGAACAGTTTAAAATGGTACGATATGTAACATGTATTCTTTTAAGCTGATGCTGGCAATTTACAAGGAACAGAATCCAACATTTGCCCCATTTTTTTTGTTTTCATTTACCAATGCAGCACACTATAGAAAGGTCAGCTTGTACCAAAGCTTAACATTTGTAAATAACTATAAACTGCAGTATTTTACAGGAAAGAAAAAAATAAGGAAACAAAAGAGCATTTTTACACTTGTTTTAAATAACAGCTTGCATACTTCTTTTTTTTTTGCCAAAAAGCGGCAATTCTCAGCATCCAGAGGGTTTGGGCATAGTGGTAAATTGGTTTGCTTTTTTTTTTGTTAATTAGTATTTAACTTATACAGTTGTGGCTTCCTAACCCCTTGAGTACTACACAGCTCTCCTTCTTCCAAGGACTGCATGCACAATTTCTTCACAAACCAGTTCTGCATTAAAAAAAAAAAAAGAAGCTCATTCATTTAAAAAAAATAAGTTTTGCTTCTGACACAGCTTTTATTTGAATGAAATGCCTTTAAGCCTTTTGTTTTGTTTTGTTTTTTCTTATTTGCTTATTTAGTCACTGGGAAAGGCACAGAAATGCTATTACAGTTCTCAGAGGGTTAAAACTTGACACTACCAGGTTCTGTGACCTTTATTGTCATGGCAACTTTGCAATTTTAGGATGTCTCTTTATCATTGTTCTTTGTGTCTTTCTTTACGGCTAAATTAATGTCTCTCAATAGTGTCTCCCACTATATTCTACAAAAGATAGCTTAACATCAAGGACAGGTGTTGAAAATAAAGGTCAGACTTTGACTCACAAAAAATAAAAACAGAAACAAAAAATAACCATGCACAGATCAGACAAAGAGCATATAAATATAACTACAAAATAAGTATAAGAAAAACCAAGGTCCAGATAGGCAGTTCAGCAACAAAAGTAAGACTGATTTCAGAGGCTCAGGTCAGGCCTAGTGCAGTACTATGAAGAAGTTTAGTGCAATGTTCCTGTGGTCACTTGCATACCTGGCTGCTTACCTGGACGCTATTGTTTTTCTAACTCAGTTACATAGATCAGATGGTCCTCTGGGGACTTGCCATGTGTTTTACTAAGGTGCAGTTTGACTGCATGTTTGCTTGCAAAAGTTCGGTTACAGAGCTTACACTGGAATGTGGAGCCTAAGTCCTCCTCGGCAATTCCAAGTGAGCCCAAAGTCTTGTTTGCGAGGACTTTTGAAACATTCTGCTGTTCTTGAATCTGATTAAGTGGCAACTTTGACAGATCCTTCAAACTAAACCCAAGGTGTGTCTCTAAGTGACTTATGTATGTAGAAGCAGTCCTGAACTGAGAGGCACAATCATTGCAAAAGAAAACAGGATGCCCTGTGTCCAAGTTCTTTAAAAATTTAGTTCCACCTGTCCTCCTTAACTGATACTTCACATTGGCCAGCCAGTGGCTAATTGTGGTCATTGAAAGACCAGTAAACTTAGAGATGTGTACCCGCTCCTGTGGACCTAAGTCCGACATAATGTATTTGCCTTCTGGGGTCTCCCTCAAGCTGGAAGCAAACTGGGCTTGAAGGATCAGAAGATGCTGAGGGTTCCAGTTGGACTGTCTGCCCTTCCTTTTGTGTACTGGTGACAGTTCATCCAGAGCTTCCTCAAAACTGCTCCCGTCAGCATCAGACTTCTCTGACACAGTAGATGGAGTTGACGACTTGGGTGTCAAACGCCCTGTAAGGTTCTTCACCATATCAGAAATATCCAGCAGGGCACTCTCCCTTAGCGGGGATGAGGCAGAGTCAGCCACACTGGAAACAAGAGGTTTGCTTTTGGACTTAGTTAAATCAATAGGTTGATCACTGTTCTCATAGTAATAACGGTCAATAGCATCAGCTTGCTTAACTGGTGTGGTTGGGTAAATGGGTTTGTCCAACATGCTGTTGCTAATTTTGTACAGCATGGCCAAAGGGTCCAGAGAGGGGCTTACTGGCTTAGAAATTTTGCCTAAGTGGGTATTCATAATGGACTGTAAAGCGCTCAATGGATTAATGAAGGATGGCTCAGGTGAATGATCTGTGATGATTCCTAAATTGTTACAGCCATTTGCAACCTTTGTTTTAAGTGGCTCTGTACCATTTGGTGTATGTGCTTCTGCTGGACTATCCTTTTTGACCTTCTGAACTTCTGCCTCACAGCTCTTCTTCTGCTGCTGTTTGTTATTTGTTTCTTCTGCTTTTGGAAAGTCCTTGTTTTCCTTAGCAGCAGGTGACAGAGGTTTGACTGGAGAACTCTTCTCTTTCTCCAAAGGTTTTTCTTCCTTCTTCACGCTGATTTTACCTGTAACTTTCTCCACCAGTTCTTCCATAGCAGACACATTGCTCTTGTGAGGTGGGGGTGTAAGATTGCCTGGGGAATGGATGAGCGCATTGTGTTCTGATAGTGATTTTACACTGCTGGCGTAAGATGGCTGCATTTGAACGCTCTGCACCGCGGACTGAAGGGGTTTGACTGTTCCCGGGAGCTGGTAAGCTGCATGAATACTAGGATATCCTCCCCAGGAAGGGGCTCCATTCTGAGCTTTGCTAATAGCTGTTGTCACGGTGTTCTCCAGGGATTTCAGTATGTCTATTCCACCTTTAGGACTATCATCTAAGTCCTCCTCTCTGAGGTACTGATACAAAGCTGTCGCCTCAAATTTCTCCGTAGAGTCCTCATTCTCTTCTTTAATCTTTTTCTCTGTTTCATTGACTACCACCTTTTCCTTCTCTAGGTCTTTCTTTTCCTCTGAGTTTGTGGAGCCCGCTGGAGAATCGGGCTGCTTTTTAATGTTGGAGGCTGGTAGCCTTGTGTGGGTGGTGGGTGGAAGAGGTATAGACTGTATCTTCTCCTCCACCACAGGGTCCAACACTAGCTGTTTGCCTTTTTTGGAAGCAGAATTGGTCACCTTCAAGAAATGACCTGTGACCATCATGTGAGCAGTGAGCTGCTGCAAAGTGTCATGGGAACTGCCACATTCCATGCATTTCAGTATTTGGGCTTTGCGTGCCTCAAACTGCCAAGTGTAGCTAGCACCATTTTGATAGCCATAGCGGTTGTTTGGAGTCACATAGGGGTTGGCAGTTTTCTGATCCTTTGCAGACTCACCCAGTGAAGGTTCTGCCGTGATCCCTGTTGGCTCAGGTGAACAAGGTGAAGCTAAGTCCTGAAGTGCTCGCTTTTTGGTAGAAGGGACCAATTTAGTGATGGCTGGCACTGGCTCCTTCAGAGGCACTTTCTGGTAATGCTTTGTTTTTATCATATGGACACTGAGGTCTTGCAAAGACTCAAATGAATGCCCACAGTACATGCACTTCAGCACTTTTTGGGCATCCTCTTTGCCTTCCATTTCCATAAGTGATCGTTTTCTAGGCTTTGACCACCGTTTGGTCTTATCAGCCTCTTTATCTCTGTTGTCATCACGGTAATGTCCAGTTTCATTCATGTGCACTGTTAGCTCCACCAGTGTGTCATAGGCTGCGCTGCAGTCTTTGCATCGGAACTTGCTAGCACCGGTGAATACAGACCCATAAAGTTTATTGTTTTGCCGGTAAAGCTGTACTGTGCTGAAAAGACTAGGCTCTGGGAGAAGTCCGTATGATGAGGTCTGCTGCAAAGTTTTAGCTAATGCAGCTTGGTGCCAGTCATAACCTGAGCCACCACTGTTACTATTACTGTTACTAGTATTACTGGTAGTTGTACTGGTACTACTGGTACTGGTAGTACTAGTACTCTGGGAACTGGCATTAGTGTCTGTACTGGTGGAGTTTTCGTTCTGGCTGATTCCATTGTTGCTGGTGGTTGGATTGGATTTCTTTAAGTCCAAAGCTAAAGTGGACCAGCAAGTCTCTGAAAGCAAATTTGCATACACAGCTTTTATTTGTGCCAAGCTGTCCTGTGGATAGGAAACATTGTCTGTGCACTGAGGATCCTCTTTCTCTTCTTTAGAGGAAGTGCTTTTGAAATGGGCCAGCTGATCGCTGTTTTCACTAAACGGCGAACCATAGCCTGCATCCTGATTAGTTGCAGTGCTGACTGGGGAGTTCTGGTAGCTTTGAGCCTCTTTGATCTCTGCTTCTTCATTGCACAAATACTCATTCTCCTGGATGTCCAGAGACAGCCCATCATCTTCCACGCTGTCTTCATCTATTTCTGCTGCTTTCAATTCCTCCTCAGGAACATACGCTAAAATACAGGAGGGGACGGGGGGGCAAAACAAGACAAAGTTATCGAACACGCACATTTTATATCATTGCTGTCTTCTGTACTAAAAGTAGTAACCATAAAGACAAATTTTGAAGATACATCCAGAAACCAAACTCACTATCACTCACACGCTCCATCTATAAATCCACATACTCTGTCCTGGTTACAGTTTCATATCAAGTGCTATCTAAGAATAAACTTTGACTTCAGCAGTAAAATATGTGCCAGGACCGCAGCAGATACCATAATATCAAAACCAAAATCAAACAAAGAGCCTAATAAACCAGTTGTTATCAACTTAAAAAATGTACTGGCACTGAGCTACATTTACTGCACTATGTACGCGCAACACATTGCAGCTGACCTGCACCCCTCAGACCTAGACACACAGAACCACTGGACTGACCAAGTCCATCTCATCAGGGCTGTGTTTTCTGCAAAACTGGCTTTAGCTACATCTTCAAGGGTCATTTCTCTCTCACACTGATACCTGACTCTAATGGAGTTATACAGGGCAAGTGTGACAGGTCAGCTGTTCCAAGGTCTCCTGGTGGATGGCTGTACCAGGTTTATCTGAAAGCAGAACAGCTTTCATTTTTACAAGATGAAAAGAGAAGCAAGACTATGACTGTCTTCTGAAAAGGCAAGGGTATACTTTGCCTCCTGTTATGATCTGATGTGGGTGCTGCACTTATCATTTTGAAAACAGCAGTGAGGAACTAAAAGTAAATGTTAGAGATCAATTTTTAAAAGCAACGAACAAAAAACTTGAGATCTCCATCCCAGTTTGATTACTGGCTTACGGTAAATACAAAACTTTGCTATTGTATTGCCACCTGGTAAAACTATATAATCTTAGCAAACTCTGTGTTTATCTATATCAAACTATTTTTTAAACTAGCAAATGTGATATTCATGAGCAGATGGCCATTACATCAAAACACATTTACTCCAAGGGCCCAATTCACAGAAGTGGCTTCCATCTACCTAAGTGATAAATGTACACTTTCATTGCAAAGGAGAAAATATACTTCTACACATTTCCCTCCAGTTTTGTAAAAGAAGCTTAAAAAATTCACAATGATAATGGAATGTAGATCATTTATAAGCATGTCAAGGTAGAAAAAACAAGGATTGTGAACAATTTTCAGTGATTGAATAAAAAAATCCCTCCTTGTCAGGTGAACTGTGCAGTAAGTGATGCTGAAATGTGGACTGTCCTTCCACGGTACAATACTGACAGCCAGAAAAAGAGTCACTTCTGCTCTCATGTGATATGAAAAAAAGAAATATTATCATGTTAACTAAGCTGAGGTCTTCTTCACTTGGGAGGGAAGTATAAGTACAAGTAAACAGTTGCTAATATATTCTGAAACTTCTTTTCTGATAAAGAATCTTCTCTTATTGTAATACAAATACTTTTTGAAACATGTATTTTTTCTTTTAGAAAAGTAACAGTATTATTATGGCCAGTACTGCATTCTGTATTCACATTTGCAATTCAGTCTTAATGCAGCCCCTAACTACATCAGTCTGATCTTTTAAGATAAGGTAAAAAAGTGACCCTTCTAGTACCACAGTAGTGCTGAGCCTTAAGACGCCCACTGCATCTTTCATCTGTCCTCTAAGAGTCAAATTTTTTTCAAAAGGGAATTTGATTTTTTAGATTATGAAAAGATGTTAAGCAGGACCCAATTCCTTACAGACTGCCTCAACCTCAGATGTTTTCTAATATATTTAAAAGGACTGGTGAGTAGCAAGCACAATCAAAAGTCAGTACAGAAATCATCTTGGAGCCAAAGCCAGGAAGATGCCATAAAAACAGGAAAAAAAAAAAAAGGCATTTTGTCCATAAAATGCAGAATAAAATACAGAAATAGTAAAATAACTAAGAAGTCAGTCAGCTTCCCAGTGTTGCAGTAATGCTGCCATTGAAACACTCTGCAGGCACTTGAGCATGATAGTACCGCTGCAGTTGTGAATTCTAGGTATGCAAGTAGAAATCGCTCCTGCAGCTACAAGCTGACATGTATTAGCTCTCTCATTAGACACACCTGTTTTCAGTCATTTCTAATAGCAAAAGACAAGACATTTTTAAGTTTCAGAATAATAAAGAACATTTATAGAAGATTATGGGTTTTGATATTAGTTTTAAATAAAAAACAAATAAAAAATAAGGCCTAAAATGCATAAAAATGGACAGTTACTATCTGGCATTTTTATTTTTAAAAAATCCAGAACTTAGCAATGATCAACAATCACCAAGCAGAAGCTGAAAATTGAGGGGTGTCGCATTCTGAGCTTTTTTGAGCATCTATCTTCTTCCTAACCTCAGTGGAACTATGCCAGTTTTCTCCAATTTTCACATCCCAATATTTTAAATAAATAGATGTAAGAAACTGTTATGATGTGCTGAATGCTGCTACAGTTGATACAGCATTTTGCAAAAATCCATGTGAAATACGCATTTACATCTCTTTACTTAATTCTAAATTGCATAAAGATTTTTGTAATTGTTATATGTAAACATCTAAATATCTGCTTAAGTAGAAACTCTAGTCTAGCCACTGCCCTGTCTTTTATTTTCCTTTATTTATTTATGACAGCATGTTTTCTTTATTCTCGTACTTTAGGACTTCACCATAAAAATAAAAGTAGCTAAACCACACAAGAAACGTTAAAACTACATGAAAGGTCAGTGTTAAAACTGTCACAGCAAAGAAACTGAGTGCTAGGGTGAAATATCCATCTTCAACTTACTTTCCTAGTCTTCGTAGTTCTCCTGAGACTACTACACAATTGAGTTCACTCTCTTACCAATATACACTGCAATATAAGAGTTAAGAACACACAACTGGCCAGGACTCTGATTTTCGGAATTCAGAAAAATATTCTGAAAAAAAAATAAATTTACAGCATGCGCACACCCACACACCTGTACAGTTATCTGAAATAACACAAAGCAATAATGCTTCTTAACCAAAAAGAGCGTAATTTATCTACAATGTTTAATTTCTATCACAACAATCACAATTTTATTTAACTCCTTTAGTTACCATAAGATACCCACAATACCTTTTCATTCAAGACTACTGTTCAGAAGATGAATAGCAGCACATTCAACATATGGTATTTTGCAAGGTCAGTGCAATTCTCTAACTGAAAAGCTTTCTGTTAGAGATAATTCAGCAGCATACAAAATGAGGAATGTTAATTTCTAAAAACATGTATGTTTTACTAAAATTCTCACAGAAATTTGACAAATAAGTAAGCTTCATAATTTTAAACACAACAAAAATGTTCCTATTTTAGTTACTTGCACAAACAAGTAACATTATTCTAAGTCAAATAAAAGTGTGAATTGTTCAGATTCTCTCCCTAAATTATAATAGGTAGCTCAACAGACAGACTTCGTATCTTTCTGTGACCAAGAAAGTCTCAGCAATCTTCTCCAGATATTCCTGCGTCTGCACAGCCTCTGCAGTTCACATGTATCCTGAAACCACGCAGAAATACCAAGAGCTGATATAATCAGTGATCCTCATCAACAAAAACTATATCCAAAGCACAAGAAATTGAAGAACATTATGTCAGCTTTTCTTTTCCTTCTCATTTGTTCACACACAGACTCTGGCAAATGCATGGTGAAAAAGGGGGGAAAAAAATCTTCAAATTCCAGACAACTAAAAATTAGGGGGAGCGGTTTGTATTTCTTTTCTTCTTATTGAGGCTTGCTAATATTTTTTTGCCTATAAAATGTGCCTTCTGGATGCCAATGCTTCCCCATAGATATACTGTCATCTTTGAGCAGTGTTAAAAGCTGTGGATTCTAATCTAAGCGGACACGAGACGCTATATATTGTACATGTGAGTAGCACAGCACATTGTGTTTGCTTCAGTGAGAATATTTACACTATAAATACACATCCATTGTTTGAAAAAGCAGACAGAGATCCAAAATGTAAGGATGTGGCTAAAAATATAAATATCCTCACATAAAACCTCTTCGTAACCTCGGACCAGTGCCTTTGAAGGAGTCTGTCTCTACGGAGGTATTCTTTTCCATTCAAAAAGGGATTCAGCATTGAACACATTATTTGGAAACAGACAAAAAGAAACGATTGTATTTATTTTTAACAGTCTACAAAATTAAATGCAGTAAACTCTTCAAAGACTCGATTTTAAATACTCCAAATAAATACATTTATTCAGAAGAAACACCCAAGTATTGAAGGCCCCAATTCAGTAAAGCAACTGAATACTTGAAATAATTTTCACCAAAATACATATTTCATAGTTTCAATAAATAAGAACGAGTTTAGGTCTAAAATTCTTTACTAAACCAGGGCCTACTCTGGGACTAAACAGTGGGACAACGTGAATGTTCACCATTCTTCAACAGATGTATTTCCACAGCTTCTAATATTTACCCAGCCAACAGGAGACAGCAGCTGGAGAAGTTTTCACAGCCCACACTGTCACCTTGCACAAACTGCACTCTAGGCTGGGAGTGACTTACACCGCAAACAAGAACACATTTCATATTTTGGGCAAAAAGTACGGATATAAAAGACAACCTATAGCCACACATCTCCCTCATTACAGAAAAATTAGAGAGGAAAAAAAAATTAAACCATTTACAAATAGGTTTCCGAAGGAGAGTCTCAAGAGTTTTACAAAATCTCACATTGTGAGAGGTTAACGTGCCTGCTGGAA
>JAUMJM010000002.1:16667500-16697500 GCA_033558235.1 Neomorphus geoffroyi | reverse complement strand
GGCCTGAGACATGGGCTCACAAGATCACATGCATATTTAGAGCTATTCACTGCTCTCAGCAAATGACCTACGAAGACTGGTACGCCAGAATTATGTACTTCCATTAGAATTCAGAAACACTACTAGATCTTGTGCTTTATTTTTACAAAGCACAGCCACAGCAAGAACAATAACATACACAAAAATTTAAAGCAAGCGCAACTGAACACCACCTGAATTCACAGCAGTCACTAAAGCAGCTGTATCTGGATTTTCAGAAACTGGGGCTCTAGAAGAAAGAGCAAGTAATGCATGGAAACAGCAGCAGAAGTGAGCCCCATCAACTGCTGAAGAAGCATGGTCCAGCGGGGACAGGGCACTTGGAGACAGGAGGTCCTACCACGCTCAGGTCAAGTACACCCAATACACAGTTCATGCCTTTGAAGCTGGCAAAACTGCTTCTGTCCCTGAAGCTCAGCATGCATCCTGCCTCAAAGTGCTCAGGCACACCGACGTTAATGAAATTTAGGCGCGTGCCTAAGTGCCCTGCAAAACATACGCACGAGCAGAGGAATCTTATTTAAGGTTAAAAGCATGGCTAAGTTCTTTAATGAACAGAGTTGCGCTTAGGGGTTTCCTGCAGGATTGAGACTTTAAAGTTAAATTCTGCCGTCATTTACACCCAGCAATGAAAGTCAAATTCTGCCCTCTATTATAAGCAGACAACGCCTTTAGATTGTATTTGAAATCAATGGGATTGCCTGAGTGTAAAATGAGAGCAGTCCCTTAGTGCCAGAGAAAACCAAGCAACAAAGCAATTTTACAATGTTAAATTCAGCAAATAAATTCTGGTATTATTGTTTTTGCTATTGTTACATTATTATGTAGCTTTGCTATGAAATTATACAGATAGAAAACCAGAAAATAATATGTTAAAGACAATTGTCTTGAGTTCGAAAATTTATTTAAGGCAGTAATTTCTAGGAACACAGGGCAATCATGTTTTATCTTCAAACCAATTCAAGGTGCATTAGCCTGCTAAGATAACATTCAGGAGCTTTCTCAAAAATTAGTAATTTTAAATGAAACTGCTCGTGTCAGTAAGTTCAGAGGCCGGAGGGTTTCTAACACTGGTTGAGCAAAGAATATTGATTGATCCTCCAGTCCTTGTTCAGACAAAATTTCCCCTTACATAAGGGTGGTTTCTGCCTGGATAAGGTTTCCAAGTCAAAATAAAGCTCACGTAACTAATGTACTGAACCACACAACAACACTGCAACCTACCGCAGGTTACCTATGCAAGTCCACATGAGCGAATTTGACTCAAGAGTCACAATTCACTTAGTCTGTGGGTGGTAAAGGAGACTGAGCTTAGGTAGATCTTTTTCCCACTTTATGTTTCTAATATTGCCGAGTAAGTCCTTAAATAAAATGACGGATTCCTTCTGCTTGTCACTTAGTTTCTCTTTCAGAGAATACATTAATTACAACAAAGGTTGGGGGGGGGGGTGGTGTTGGTTTGTTGGATTTTTTACAACAAGCCAGACCTGTCTGTTTCTATGGAAAAGGAAAAATACTTTTTTGTACAAACTCTAGGTCAAGCAGGAGAACCACGGAGAGGCCTTTCAAGCAGAGTGCTGCCTACAGGATTTCCAACTTCACAAGGGTACAAGAAAGATAAGCCAGTTGGTTTCAATGCCTAACTTTATGAGGAAAAGGTGAGGATACACTACTTGGACTACATGTTTGTGGTTTCTTCTGCCATTTCCTCATTTACTGGATATATATCACAGCCACTGCGGTTTACCCTCAATGTAACCCCTTTTGTGATGAAAGGAACATCAATCACTCACTATGGAGGGGTTTAGCAATGTAAGTTCATTACACCATAAAATTTGGGAAGTATAGGGACACTGTGCACTGACAAAATGCTAATGTCACTTGCTTAAATTAAAAAACACATTCAGATGTTGTTTAAACTCGAATTAAGAAAGTTTTAAAAAATGTTATTTTTCAAATCAAAATTATTCCCATCATCATCACATCATGTGCTCAATCAGAAGACAGCCCCATTGTAGCAAATCCAGGAAACACACTTGCTTTGCTGCTTTCATTCAAAACAAATAAACAAACAAACAAACTAAAAATCCACACCCAGCAAAATACAAAAGACAATTTAACTTAATTTATATCAGGAATATGGACAAATTACAACTAAAAAAAATTTAAAATAGGTTGCATTTGGACTTTCACATTGCTGAATTATATTAAGTTAACAACTAAAATACAGACCTTGAAAAAACTTAAACTTCTAATATTTTTCTCTATCAAAGAATAAATACACCTCCTTGTTGTTACAAACTATGACACTTTAAGGTGAGAAACGAAAAAAAAAGCCAAAAGCCAACCTTCTCCAACCCTACTCTTAACAACTCTTTGAAATACGACGTCCTACGTCATTTAATTTTTGAAAACCCTAAGGTCATGTAACACACTTTCTCTGTCATTTGTAAGTACATTAACTCAGTGGCCATATGACAGTGAAATTATGATAATGGGCTGCTAAAATGGGTCATGCAGACACTGCGTTTCATGTTAGCTTCAAACAACAGTGAGAATATAGTCCAAATCAAATATGACAGTACAAAAGCACATGGTTTACTTTTCTCAAGGCTTTGCCACTAACTGGGAAAGAGGTTGCAACCACTAAATATGAATGTATTAGTGGAGTTTCCCACCTATGAACTGTCCTTCTCTCCCCACCCATGATGCACTGAAAGAAAACTGCCATGACAAAGCAGCAAACTTTTTAATAAAAGACTGTATTATTCCTTGCAAGGTTTTCCTGTGCATAATACTAAGGTTATCACTAGACAAAGCCCACATTCTTAAAATGAAAAGCATTTCATATAGGACCAAGAAAAACAAATCCTCACACAATATTAAATAGTTTTTGTCTTTTAAAGTATACAATCATTAGTATGCACTCTTCTGTCTGTACCAAAAAATACAACGGATACTATCGCCTGAAGCCCAGGTAAAGGCAGTTCATCGGCATACGTAAGTATCCTTTGAAGAACCAAGCATTAAAACCTACCTAATTTGATATACATTCAGAAGCCAACAAGCCACAACATTAAAAATTATTATTATTAGTGTTACTATAGAGTTGAATGAAAAAATAATTCTGAAGTGCACACTTCAGGGACAGTTTGTTTATACTCCTGCTTGTATCAAACTACAGGATCAGAAATACTGTTTGCAAAATTCATGCATGCATGGCGCATCAGGGTTTGCTTGTCCTTTCTTTTTTCATACATAGTGTGGCAGTTGGGAGGACGAGAACTGCAGCGTTGAGACTCTTAAAGACGAAAATGCAGGCAAGTCGCACCGGATCGAAATCATACAACTGCAGTTAACCCATTGATTTTTTTACTATATTAATACTTATTAACTACCTGCAATAAAGGCACAATTTTCTATAAAAAGCCTTTTTCTCTTTCTTTGTCTTTTCTGCACAATTTGAAAACTGTCAGTCTAATAGTTCCTAAGAGAACTCAAAGCAGTAAGGTTGATGAACACAAAAGCACAGAAACACTATCGCATGCAAAAGTTAGCTGAATAGTACAGATAATTGCTTAGATAATTATTTTGATAGAAGCCCTGCTGAAAGCTCCTATATTTTATCATATATGTTAAGTGTGCATGGTCCATCTCCTATATGTTGGTTGATAACTGAATTAGTTACTTTTTGCTTTTTCTGTCTGTTTAATACCATAAATAATGTGCAGTTAGCTAAAAGGAGAATGGGCAACCTACATTACGAGGCTCCTATTTATTTTTAAGCAAATCATGTCTGTCACACAGGGGGAGAAATCAAGTTACATAATTTATGTAAGGGGTGTCCATTATGTACGCAGTAATGCAGCAGTCTGTGAGAAGACAAGCAAGTAGCAGTGAGAGAAGTTGCTCTTGAGGAAGATCACATTGCCCAGCTCCAGCCCATGAGCTTCCTGAGACTTATGCAGCCTGACTGACAATGAGATTTAATGTAGCCTAACTATAGTAGCCTTGAGCAGAGATGCAATTATAACGGTAAGACACAGAAGAGTTTTAGTGTATTAGACTGTATCAGACTGTTGCGAGCATCAGTGGAGCAATCAGCAAGCTTTCGCTCTTCCAGGCTCTTCCCCCCCCACCACCTGAAAATTCAGAACACAAGAACCTTTCTCTATTAAGAACTTGAGTAAAGGTCATTTTGTTTTCCTCAATACCATAAAAAATGGCATAGCTAGATTTGACATGCATATGCAAATCAGCACAGAGGAAAAGAACCTGATTTTCCTTCACACTGGATTACTGTATCTGCATGAAATGTTGATATAAACACCTTGACTAAGGAAAAAACCCACACTATCTCTGTGGTTTAATTGGCAGGATAGACTTAACAGATGTAGCAGTGCTGGACAAGGTTACTGTCTTGTGGCAGATCATAATAAAAATGTACAATGCTATATTGGTCAGAAAAAATACAAAATCAGCTTAAGTTGTATTCTAACACATTTCTGTCATTTACATAAATATTATGGGGAGATATTTTACAATAACTTACAATAATACATCAATTACAGATAACTGGTTAATAATATCAGTATACATAATACAAAACAAATGGAAATATTTATACGGGAGAGAAAAAGATCACCATGATTATTCAATTTGTGAACATCTGAGGTGTCACAATATGCAATATGTCACTTAGTGCTTTGACACGCAATTTTTCTTGGCCTTACTGCTTTAATTTCAAAGAGTTTTGAGTATATGAATCTGCCGACTAAAAATCTGCACCCACTCTCCAAAAAAATTCAATCCATTTTATTTCACTAAGAAGATAATCAACTCAAATGTTAACTAAATGTGTGTTTATACAAAGTTTAGAAGAAGAACTTTTGGCAAAAGTAAATAGAGACTGTTATTTTGACCATACTTTTCATAAAACACATGTTCACACAGAACCACAAAATGCATATATAAAGACTAAATACATGGAAAAAAAATCCCAATCCCACCTATTTATCACAAAAGGAGCCACCAAAACATGTATTAACTTCTGCAACCCACTCTAAACTTCTTTCTTAAGCCTTGTGATGGGTCTAGATAGGTATTATGTGCAGTGAAGTAACATAGAAATATACCCTAATCTAGTGCTAACATCTTTGATTTGTCACTTTCACAGCAGACACTTCCAGATAGTCTAGAGGTCCAGAAATTTTGTTGCCAGCGCAAAAGCAATTGAAGTACCCGAATACTTAAGCCCTCATAATTTAAAATTCATGACAGAAGCAAAGTAAATTTTACTAAAGACTATTATATAATCAATAATTTGTTCAAAACGTTTTTCTCATGGAAAGTTATGATGTTATTTCAAGCAACAGCTTATTACTATGTTATAAAGCATATTCCACTGCAATATTCTGTTCAGGATCATGAAACCTTGGCAGCGTTATACGTTCCCTCTTGATATACAGCAAGAAGTAACAGGGTTTGGGACAGTAATAAAAAGGATTCATCACTTTAAAATAGTTTAACATCCATTGTGTGCATTAAATGTTGGGGAAATGTTTGCAGAACTACTGCAAAAGAGCTGCAAATCTAATTCTTTTCCCCTGTTTGATTGATACAATCAGGAATTCATTTAAATGGTCCTTTAGTGAGCTGTCATCAAACTGCAGCCCATTTACAGAAGGTTAGCTAATTAATGAACTCTTGATTGAAGATTAATTTGGCAACGCTTTTTAATTTTCGCCTTAAAACCATGACAAACAATGATGTATTTTAATTAGAGCTTCAGCTATAGCTGGATGCTTTATATACATCTTTGATATTGTAAACAGATCACATCTATTCATTGGTAAATAGATAATAATGTTTAATTATCTGGAAATTAACAAATGACTAACAACGTATCCTTATTTTATATACGCAGAAATAACATATATCCATAAAATGAAACGTCTTATCGAAGAATGTAGATTTCACCACTGTACATCCAAAATCCCTCTGTAAAACATTGCTTTAATAAAAACTACTAAGTGCTAATTAAAAATAAAAATACGAGTGGGTGTATTCTGTACTCATACCTACAGATGTAGTAATCCAAATATCCAGTATAAACCTGCTTCTACCATAAAAAATAATGTTAACTTCACGTTAAGGGTAATATTTCTACACAATGATTGGTGATTTATTTGTGAAATTGCTAGAATGGCAAAGCCACACAGAGGTCTCAAAGCTCTTGACCAAGGTAAATAAAATGTCATAATATATTTAGCAAATAATAATTTAAAAAACAGAGCAAAACATCTAACGAAGACGCTAGGAATCAAATGAGAATGAGGAGGAATAAAATTCCTAGCATTTCTTCCCCCAGAGAAAGTCACTGTTCATAGCGCTGCAGCCTAAGTAACAGCAGCAAATTTAACTGCATTTTCAGAAAAGGGTCAATCACTTTGTTTTTCAATTTATCATTTTAATTTTCAGTACTGCCTTTATTTACAACTTTTTGTTTTCTTTTTCAAAAGACATGCCTCTTTATAGCTTTTATTTATGTGCCATGCCCCCAACTCTGTTATTCTAACCACAAAAAGGCTGCAATGAAACACCATCGTTAAGTGATGCTGCAGTAAGTTCCTGCATATTGTCTGTGTTTTTGTTTGTGTGTTTGCTTTAAGGACAGGAAAACGGAATAGCATTTAAGAAGCTCATAATAACCACACTCACAAATAACACAATCAATAGCTTGTGGTTTTTCAGAAATCATTTTCAACTAACTTGTCTCCTAACACTGGAGACGTAGAGTGCTTTCATCTGTTTGGGATCTGCCCTTTAATTGCTTCAGATTAACACTAAAATGCTGTAATGCTCACAAAAAATGTCTTGGTTATCATTTAATGCATTTTATTTCATTTTAAACACTGTTATATATTAATGACAAAATATTCATCGATAACAGCAAAATAAACCTGGATATTAATTCAGTCTAAGAAGGTCTCACTTCCTCATTGATTATGTAGTCAGAGTCTAGTTAGGCAGGTGAAAGGTTCTGAATCAAAACAGAGTCATCTTTCCTGAACATAAGAAACTCACAACATACATATGCACGTATCCAAGGAAGTATCTTTTCTTGGTTAGATGACTATGTGAGCCTTTCTGTAGAGAAATAACATGCAGAATGTTGGAGACAGGCATGAATTGCTGAAAGAGCTCGGGTTATTCTTTAATTCTATCTTTGTTTTTCATTGACTTTATGACAGGTGATGTTTCTCAAGAGGTTTATGGACAGTATAATCAAATACCAGGGAGAACATGAATTCTTGAACATTTTTATAGTGCTGCCATGTCTTAATAAGGAGACAAATCCCAATCCTAAACAGACATCTAAACTGGCATACAGTACTCCTAACTTACATGCTTATTTACTGTGTCTCAGCTAAGTATTATTATTGCTAGCATTATGGCCAGATATCATTATCCCCTGTGGATGTATGATTTCTCATATTTCAGTTTAGTCACATTTTTGATCATATATAACACCTGTGGAAAGTACGTAAATAGCTAACTAAAAAGTAGTACCACAAAAATATGCACTGATTCGTTTTCTCGTGTGACTTAGTATCTGGAAAAGAGCAGGAAAAACAACAGAAGCAAGCTGTCCATGTTACCAAAACCAATGAAGAAAAAAAATTACTGTTACAATAATTAACATCTGTGAGCAAACAAAATACACTTTAAAAAAAATAAATGCATAAAGGAGAACAGATATAGGCAAAATCTAACTCTATGTTCACTAACAAAAGTTCAAACTCATGGATTCTCATGACATAGCAAGGGTATAAGAGAGGAAAAAATTAGGTTCACTAAATGCATCTTTTTAATCCAGCAACTGTTCCTCTAACCAGACTGAAAATAAAGATACAAGGTTAGAGGATAAGAGATCCAGTAATGTAAAATTAGTACCACACAAACATTTAAGAAAACAGCTTCCAGGAGAGCTGCCTAGCACTAGATGTTTAAAATCATCTGTGTGAAAGGAGAGAGAAGAGTAAAATCCCCTCCTTGTTCCAAAGGAAATGTTAGATTTTTGTACAATTATTTTACTTTGAGTGGGTTGTGGAAAGCATTAAAGGAAATGAACAGAGAAAGTGTTTCCATCAGTAGTTAGTTCATGCTTGAAAAGCTCAAATACCGTTTCATTTTAATAGTTCAATCTCGTCAGCTATCTACTCCTCAGTGCAGAATACAGGCACTGAAAATGTAAGGAAAAGAATGTGTGAGGTTACAGGTAAAGGAGAGGAGGATGACAGGTGCTATTGGACAGTGTTTTCCCTCCCACCACAGGGGCACAGTAAGTTCTCATCCAGCACCTGCAGTGCAATGTTTTTGACCAACGAGAGTGTGCTCTGGAGTACAAACTGTGTGGCCCTGGCTGGGACCCCAGCTCTTCAGCAATGGCCAAGTGACCTACTCAGTATTGTTCAATACTGTTAAGTAGCATGTACATCAGCTACCGTAATTTAAACAAACAAACAAACCCTAAAGGCCACAATATAAAACATTTTTTTTCCTTTTATTTCGAAAAGTGTAGTTTTGTTTATATTACAACTTCTGTTGTTGCTTCTCAGCGTGTTTCGTAAAACTCTTAGGACCTGCTCCTACCAGGGGATGCATATCCTCTGCAAAATACTGCCTGCCCTTATTGGCACCAAGGGTAAATCATAGGAGGTACTGAGCAAATCACAGAAGCAGGCCCTTATTCACTATGTCATCCTGCTGTTAAATCTCCGCTAAAATGTGAGGGGAGACCTCGAGGCTTTGCCTTTTGCTGCTTGTTCTTTTTCATAAAAATTATCAAGTGTGTGGATGGCACAATGCAAATCCATGAGGGTTTGTGTTTTCTGATCCAAACGTGAAATTATTTAAACTAGGAACTTTGTAAGTATGTTAGAATACTAAAATACAAGAAGTCATGAAACTACAGAGGATACTCATTTTTCAGCAATAATGATAAGAATATTAATAGTTAGCTGGGAACTGGCAAACAAGCAAGTTAGCTGCAAAAACTATTCGAATCTCACACCTGCTTACAGAAAATACTACAGATATACATGACAGTAATTTGCAGCTGTAATGGAAAAATAAAATCTAAATTTTATTACTTGGTTCTATCTATCTGAGGAAAAATACAACATTGCATTAGTGGATATTTTATGACTTAAGCAATAAAAAACAATACTGTGTCTATTACGAAAGGTACACCTAGGCAGTGGGATTCATGCCACACACTCAGCTACCTTTAAAGCAGAAAATCTTGATTACCCAATAAAATGGACTTCTTGACTTTTTGGGTGCAACTACACTTACAGCCAAAAGATGTCCATATGTTTCATGCAGCCTTAAAACAGAGACCAGAATCTGGTTGGATTAACATTTCCCATCTAGGCTCCTTACTTTACAATGCTAATTTTATTCGCATGAAAAGGCCATGGAATTCTAGAGTGAACTTCCCTGTGTATCAGAAAGCTGATTGCCACTCATGGTCAGGATCTTCCTTTTCTGCAATGAATCTAAAAATACATATTAGAGATTTAGGGGTGCAGATTTCAAGCCAATTAATTTCTTAAAATCGAGGCACAATTTTGAAATGCTCATATTTATATAAAGGTATATGCTTAACCTTTGAGAAATTAAATTACTTTCTGACATGCATACATACTTGCTAACAGGATGCATATACACACAGATAGGTTCACAGTTGCAAAAAAGAAGACCTGAGACTCACTAACTACATTAGAAGCCACATAAAAATGATGACTGCACACTGAAAACTATCAGAGACAATTACAAAAAGCCAGAATTTCCTGAACTGGTTGAAACATAATACACAATAAACCCAATATCTTGTTCCAATGATGATCTCTAAGAATAAGCTTGCTTTCACAAGAATTTCAGTACTGGAATTCAGTAAAAATAATAAATCATGCATATAATGTTTGTGTTAGACTTTTCTTGCCTTTAGAAGAACACCGTCACTTAGCCTCAAACAGTTTTAATTCTGCCTTAAAAGACTAAAGGAAAAGAAAGATTGTTTTCTAAAGGTATTTTTTAGTGTTTATATGCATATGTACACATATTTAAAATTTAGAAAATACCATCTACAGGTATTTGTTTGCTGATTATTGAAAACAGCTTAAACTAACACGGTCCCTTTTTGTTTACTTCTGCATTCATATCCTGGCATCAAAGACTCTGCTAAAGGCTGGGAGTGTTAGAGTTTAGTTTACTGCCAGAGCTTGGATCAGTAAAGGAGAGCTTTTCCTCTATGTCTTACCAAACTGAAGTTTTCTTGTACCTGTACAGTGCAAAAAATCCCACCAAACACCCATAAAAGGGAGACCTGAGATCCAGGCACCTAATATTTTCTTCAAAAGGGATAATTGTCTCATATTGTTGATCTTCCTTTTGAAAGAAAGGTAAGGAGGAAGAGGCAGTATTTGGTGCAGTCTATCACAGCATTAACCAGACAGAAGTCAACCTTGGGGGCTGCACACTCTGAAGCAGGGAGCTCCCCCTCTCTTGCCAGCTTTTGCCCATTGCAGCTAAGAGCCACCTCTTTAATTGCTTACCTGCTTCCAAACAACAAGCATTTGTCTGTGTTCCTGGAATTAATAATTATAATTATAAATCAATGTGCATTAATACGTTTATAAGAGCTCACTTGGCTTGCTATTTATGGCATTATAAAATACTCACATCTTATATGAACAATCTCAAGAGGCTTCTATTATCTATTCTCTGAATCATTTTATGATTATCATCTCATAATCATTTCAGAAAGAAACAGCCAAAGTAGCTTTATAAACATCTATTTAATTTCTCAGTATCATAATTTGGAATTTTCTCTCCCCTGTCCCACTATGGATATTTAAAAATATTAAAAAATAAATCCCCAGCTCATTTTACAGGGCACAGGAAGAGAAATTCTGACAAACATGCATGATAACGTAATATTAAGGACAGAAATGTCACGAGCTTTGTATGATCTCATGTTTGAGGGCAGCTCTTACTGAACAAGAAACATGCCTTTAGGTGTCCCCCAAGTATCTTGATGGTTGATGCTTCAACATAAGGATGATTAAGAAACCACAGATCCTACCAAAATACTGCACTCTAAAACTTGGAAAAAAATTCCCCTTTCCCTAGCTGCAACATTTCTGAGCAGGGCTTTAGCACTCCATTATTGTGAATGTTTTTTGGCCCAAGGCAAAAAATATTGACAAAGTTCCACCTCCAAGACAGTTATTGTCTCTGTATACTTGATAGCAGCCTTCAGAAGTTCACCTGCCAGTATTAAATCCTTGGTTTGGGTGAGAGAAGTAAAAATTTGCTAGCATTCCAAGCTATTTTACTGTAGCAGCAGCTACAGCAGCAAATCAAACTGTTCTTTCAATTAAACCAGTTCAGTGCCTTAGAGAAGAAAGATCTAGCCTTCCCCTACTCCAAAAAAACCGCAGTTCATGCCAAGTCTGAAGTTTCTACTGCAACGGAGAGGAAAAGGCTCAGATATTCTAGTGGTCAATAACACACATCACAAAATAAAAAGTGTTTCAAGTTATTTGCATGTAACTGACAGGTCTTCGCTGGAAGCCTGTGACATTCGAGGAGTCTACGTGCCAAGGTCTTCAAGGGGGCCATCACCAGGTATGAACCTTCCTTTTGTCAGCAGCATGCACCAGCAGCTTTGCTAGAAACTGGCAATACACTGGGACATACCAGACAGCAAGATCAAACAATGTGTTGTTATATGTCCCAGATTTAAGCAGGCCAGAAAGAATACTTTTAGACATACTGAAGCGCCTGGATAGGAAGTACCAGGCAAGTAAAATGAGAGCCTTACACTCAGGGCCTTGTAACAGCAAGGAATGGAAAACTCATTCATAGAAAATAACTATCACCATGACTGTTCTCAAGCAAAACACTGCAATGCAAATTTAGCTAGGTCTGGATGAACAGCAAAATACCTCACTTTTTTACACTCCCGGCATAAAGATATCTACCCAAATACACAGCAAGTACCCCACATATGCATGGCACTTATTTCCACGTGAGACGCGGAGTGACAGCAATGATTTACCTTGCTTTGTCTTCCTTTTGAGTTGTATTGTGGGTTTTTAACAGAGTTTTCACTCACTGGAAGGAATAGGGAAATAACTAAGATGCCATCTGCTTACAGAATATGTAACTGTCACTGTACCACAGAGGGGACTTAAGGAACTGTGTGCTTGGGTCCCTTTAAAGGAGATAGCCATGCCTACATAAGGATGGAAACCAAATGACCCCTCATGGGTAATCTATCCAGGTTAGAGAGGAGGTCATTGCAGGGGCACTACAGAAAGGCATGCACTCTGCATGGGAAAGCAAAAGAATGTCAAACCCCAGAATTTCACAGGCTTTAACTTCAGAGACAGCAAACTCTTTCACGGATGCTTTTTCAAAGAAAACTTTAAAGTATAACACCAAGCCAACGTTTTAGTTTGAAACAAAATGTCAAATCCTCTATTCTTCATGTAAACACTTCATACTGTCATCATAGTAGGAGACAGGAGACAGCTCCATATCAAATATCTTTTATACTGATTCTACCACAAACCATCTTTTTTGTGTCTGTGCAAAAATGTGAGCTTATATTCAGAACAAGCAGGTATTGCCACCTGCCAAGAATCAGAATGACACTAGATGAGTTTATAATGTCCAGGCTCTGTAAAAGCAAGCCCACTCCTCAACTCTCAATTTAATGAAAAGTACAGGACACTCAGTATCTCACAGGATCAGGCCTTATGTTGTCTTAAAAATGTTATCCACAACTGTATCACCAAATTTATTCAATAGATAAAATTCTAAGTGTGCTACCTCATCTACTTCACCTATAAAATATTTTCACTGGGCAACTTCAGCACATTTCTGAAAACGTGAATATTCCATTTCTCTTTCTAATTTGTATTTCTGCAGTTTTATTTTTCACCATTTTCTCCATCCCTTCAGTTGCACACACAAATGCATACAGACTCCCCTATGCCAAAGGCAGAGGAGTAAATCCAGCTTCTCTTCACTGATTATAGGCCTGGTTTTAATTTGTGCAATAGTCCTTTTGATAACAATGCCTAGTTAAAACATCCATTAAAAGTCTCTATCAGTCATTTAATGGAGGAAGAATCTAATAGGGTTCCATTGGAACTCCTCCATTAACTTTTAACAGAATTCTTTCTTATAGTCAGTGTTGTAAAACAGGGATATTTCACAAATTTAAGACCAGCCTCATTCTCCATGGGGTGACAGTTAGGTCACCGCTTCTCAATCTTTTTTGGGTAACTACATCAGCTCACAATTTCAGTTACAACAATCAGTCTCTTCACAATTTATTAATTGCAGCTTGTACTCGCTCTCTCTCACTAAACTCCAAATCACAAGTGCCCTCAAAGTCCCAGTTGTACAGCTAGTCATAATGCACATAATAAAAAGCATCGCCACCAGTTTCTAAAAAAATATATTACCAACCATTAACAACAATGGATCAGACCTATCATAGTAATTACTGATCTCTCTAACTTTTATTCAGGAACCTGAACTCCCAACCATGGTGATGAACTGGTACCTAAAGAGATTCTGGCAGATCTGTCTGAAAACTACACAACATCTCTACTGGTACATACAGCAGTTGCAAGAAGGAAGAACTGCTGTATACGTAATACCCTTCCACACTGAGATTTACTGGGAAAAACCCAACAAATTACAAAACTGAGAGCACTTGCTGTATTCATTATCCACTCTATGCTGTTATAAGATTGTCATCTTGACAATTTTATTATGTTCTTTTGTAAGTAAATTTCAAAATTCTTAACACAGAAGGGTAACTACTGCTAACTTGATTTTACAAGTGCAAAAACTAAGGCACGGGAACAGAATCCAAGGCCTTCAGTGTTGAAGGCACTGGGAATCGGCAGTGTTCCTTCAGGACTAGGCTTAAAATAAGAGAATATTCTGGTTCTTGGCCAGACTCAAAATGGTGGAAGTATATTTTAGTACTCTAGCGTGACAGATCTCCAAGCCACAGGAGCATGAGATACAGGTGCATACAGGAAATGAGAAGGGATTTACTCAGGAGATTCCAGCCTGAACAACTGAATCGCTGCAATGGAACAGGGCAGGACCCCCGACTTTCACTGCTGGCTTCAAATTCCTCCACCCACAGAAAGCATGGGGAAATATTGTCAGGATTATCCTCCTGTCACACTTTCAGAATTAAGAATTTCATTAATCACTGAGGAGTTCAAAGATCCTGTAAATCAGATTCTGTTCGCGCTTCCACTGGTTTGACACTGACGCAGCTGTGAATCCATTGGCTGCAAACAAGGTACCTCAGATTGCATTACAACTAAGAGGAATCAAGTTCATGAATGTTATGATTTTCTTAGTCTCAACTAGGAGCTTCAGCAAACTTGAGCAGGAGCCCTGAAATCGACTTGGCTTGTGTAGCAGAGCCTCTTCAGAAAAACATAAGAATGAAGGCAACTTTTCCACATTACAACTTGCACAAGCTTTTTTTTTTAAAAAAAACACACCTTTTTCAAGGAGTAGAATCATTCAGCTTTTGGCCTTGTGCTTCATGATAAAATGAACTAAGCAGATGTTTCACTACTAGCTTCCACAACTCTACTCACAAGTTTGTTTACACATACAGACATACACACTCACAAGCTTTTCTCAGGCCAGATGATACACCTCAGAGGCACAGAAAGAAAACAGAAAAAGAAGAAAGAACAGTGCTCTCTGTCTTCGTCATTTTTATTTGGAAGAAAAGATAACAAGAAGTTCCGGAAGTCTAATTATTTCTTTGCTTTTTCACCCACTTGTTCATCATAGCCAACCCTAACGAAAAAATCAGACTTACACTTTAGGAAAGGTGAATGAAAATAGGAAAAATGGGAGGCTAAGGTACAGAATTTTTAACAAGAAGAAAAAAAGGTTTCACTAAACTACGTTATCAAGAATCAATTTGTGTATATGCAAAATCACCTAAGCTTCACCTACAAAAAGGAGAACTTTTTTCAGCTGTCTCAAGAGGAGCATAACCGCTGTAAAATGCAACCACTGTCTCTGAACAGAATAGCAGAGGTTGTTTTCTCACATAGGGAAGTTGTGACAAGAACATATCATAGGAAAAAATGAAAGAAATCTGAATTTAGCCATTCAGTCTTAGGCTACATCAGAACTACACCATGAATGCTCTCCAACCCATTTCCTACCATGCAGCTATACTTGTATCTGCCTTTCCCTTCTGTATCTTGCCATTCATTACTGCATCCTTGACATTGTAATGGTGATTGTATATCTCGGGATCTCACTTGCTGAACAAAATAAGTGGCAGAAAGCATAGCAAAGTAGCAGGTTTCTGGTGCTACTGAATCAAGAGCACAGAGAGAAAGGTTGGCTTAGAGAAATTCCATGTCATCTTGTTTTCAGAAGAAAAAAAATAAATTTGAGACAATTTTCCTTGGGAAGCAAGGAAACCTAAATTTATCCTCACTGGTTTAGAATGCTAGGCAAATACGAAGGCTGATAGGATAAACTGCTGGTGCTTTAATTTCTTTTTGTGTATCAAGAGACATCAGTGCTAGCACACCAGGCAAAGACTACATCTCTAACTACAGAACGTCGAGTTCCTAAACTAAATGAGACACTAGAATATTTCACTGTATGCTTGTAGAGCAGCCACACTGGTGCTCAGGCACAAAGCATTTCCAAGGAACTGCATTTAGTCTGTGAAAAGAGGAGTAGCTAAAGCTCTGCTCATTTCTAAGAACAAGTCTAGCTGCACCTGGTGTAGACTGTCAGTGAAACGGATTCACGCTACAAAGCCACGACTGTGCAGAAGCAGCTGAGGAATGGAGCTATGTTCCGTTTGATGATAGGAGAGAGAATCCCCGCTGCTGTGGGAGTGGTAGCCTTCAGCAGAAGGGCAGCAGCAAAACAGTGGTGATAGTAGCAGATTTTCACAGTTGCATTTGCTACATCTTTAGTCTCAGCAAATGTACCACAACACTGAAAGCACCATAAATTCCTAGGGCTTTGGCAAGATGCATATAAAATACAAATATGCAACAATCAATCAAAGCCATAGAAAGATGGAAATGGACAGGGTGGCAACACGCTGAGGAAGAGGATTACAGAGACTATACACTTTGCAGAATTTTCCCTAAAACTGCTACATGTAGTATTCGCCAGTCTAGAAATCCTCTCTAGGAGGAGTCAAAAAAAGAAATTAGATTATTTTTTAAAGTGCAAAGCATTGCAGGGATGCCCATGGTTGAGTCCTATTTCTACATACTAACGTTTTATTTTTGTGTGCTTTCCATACAGAAAATACAGTACAAAGGGACAAACCTTGAAAGACGTATCTGATCTAAGTAAAAGTTAGTTGGAAATACAGTACATGAAGGAGGATTTTCCATGTGTAAACTGAACAGTTAATCTGAGGAACTGGGCCATTCACTTGAGGAAGGGAACTGTACTTCATCAGAATCTACTAGAAATTTGGAACCTCCTAAAAGCAGATGCTTCTGATTACTTAAGGGAAAAGAAGGAAAAAAGATTTAAATAAAAATTTACCTCTTTCCCAGATAGATAATGGGTTAGATGACATGTTTATTTGATCATCCAACTAAGTTTTTACTCCTATCTACCTGACATCTAATGAAAGAAATAAATAGTTCATATGAAGAAGTACTTTTTAAGTATGATATAAAGAAGTACTCTTTAAGTATGATGTAAAAAAATCATATTACATACTGCCTGTAACAGAAAACATACAAGTGATAAAATTTATAAGAAAAGATGACAAAAAAGCAGCTCATCATAGGCTATCTGTGGAAATGTGACTTAGCTGAAAGCTGCCTAGTCTAGAGGAATAGGTGTGATAGTTGAAGGACAGAGCACTGACAAAGTGTCATGAGTTGTGGACTATATTCCTAGCCCTACAAAGTTTGCTACCTTTTCTCTTCTTACCTTTTACTCCACATTAGCCTTCTTCCTCATGACTGTATACTCTGACGATACAGTCTGTCTAACTGAACAGGCTCTGAGCTTGACTCACAGCCTCTAGACAACAAAATGCTTGTTTCTCAAAAAAAAAATAAAAGCAGTTTTACAAACATATAAATGTAACTTATACACAAAGCTAAAAACTTCTTTAGAAATCTAGCTAACCAGAAAATCCAGGATTTAGATGTTCATGTGATCTGCTACCTTTAATTCACATAAACCAGGCAAAACTATCTGAGTGCAACTGATGCTCAATTTGTCTTGAATACAAAGCCATTCCCACTACATTACTCAATCACATTCTTATCACTTGAGCATTAACTTTATTCTAAGATTCCCTTTCAGTACAACTAAATGTAACAGACACCAGCAGAACTGTCAGAGATACATGAGCATAAGGCTAATTTTAGAAATCTGTTTAAGTTTACTTTCTTTTTCTTTTTTTCTTCCTAGGAATATATCAGTGAAGGAAACCCACCAGCTCTGGAAAGCAGCAAAATATAAAGGAACAGAGACATTTCTCCGCAGGCTGATAAAAAACTCTTCATACAACCACTCTGTAAATACAGAGGTCAAGGAGTCCTCAAAAAAGTAGAGAGTCTATTGGATATGCCTCAACTGCAGAAACCTTTCTGCTAATTACATCACTGACACAAGTGAAGAGCACAGTAATCAGACGACAAAGTGTTAACAGTCAGTGAGTTGCCACGTAATTACCATTACATCCAGCGGAGTTACCCAGTACTGTATGTACCACGTTGTTCCTGTTATTACGTAGTAACTATCAAATTACCACATGTCATCACTGTAACATTAAGTTGATCCAGTATGGAAATTCATTCTCTTCAACAGCAGTCTAAATTCTTCATTTTGTCCCCCTGGTGATGTGGACAGGTGGATTACGTACTGAGCTGTACTTAAGGTTAAAGGACTAGGTTAGACACTTCATAGATTAAACCTGATCAAACAGCCTGATTCTGCCACCTTTTCCCACTATGAGTTTCATTACTCTGCTGAAGATGGGATAATACTTGACAGGGTACTACTATCTGTCCCAAAGTGATCATTTTCTCCTTAAATTTCCTGTAAAACCTACATCAGCTTTCCCTCTCTACAGCTATAGTAGTTACTATCTAAAAAAAATAAGAGTAGAAAAGCAGGTTTTGCTTGCTGTAAATGGAAGGGAGTCAAAGATGTCAGGAGATCCATTTAGGACTTACACTGTTACTAATCTATTTTACTGAGAAAAAATACAGAAAATATGGGAGGAACTGGGGTTTTTTTATAAACAAGGACAAACAGAAATAGATACATCAGGAAAGGCTTTGGTTCACACTTTTTCTGCACCTATAGTTCTGTGGAGAACAAAACTAAGTATTTTAAGTGTTTTAAAGTAACATTAGGAATGCACACACAAGTCTTGGAAACAGCCCAAGCAAGGGAGCAAAACTGCAAGTGTAGCTCTCAACCTGGGAACCTCCCACATTACAACAAACTCATTAGCAACTGCTAACAAGCCACCTGGTGTGAGCTACATGATAAGTGAAAATACGATGGTGAGGATGTTATGAAAATGTTTATCACCCATCAGTGCATTCAGTACAAGGAGTATTTTGCACATATATTTTACATTAACACTTGGAAGGTGCTCAGATGTTAGGAGAATGGGAGCCCACACAAGAGCCTGCACAGATGACACAGTGGTTTCAAGGCCACAGGATTGTTCACTACTAGTTTAAGTAACATCTAAATAGGGGCACAGCTAAATTCACACACAAATGAAAGTCAAAGATGTTAACGGGACAAAGACAATTGGGTAATTATGTAAATAAAATTTGAAATATTAGAAAAGATTCATCAAAACGAGGAGTGTTTTCCTACCATGATTAGTTAGCACATAGCAGAATCCCTGAGAAGACCAACACAATTACTGTTCTACACAAGTTAGCAAAATAAGGTACATAGTCTGGGGAAAGGATCCTCCCTAATAGGTAAAGGTAGTCCTTTGGCTACATCTGGTAAAAACCAGCTTGAAGGCAGGTTTTTGCTGAAAATGTCTCACTTGATCTCCCTTTGTACTTTTGCACAGATCATGTTCGACCACTTGCTACATCTTTGTCAAGATTGCCAATGGCTCAATGGCTCTAGATGACAGCACTGGAGATGCATGCAATTTTCAAGTAACTAAAAGCAAGTTAGCAACTGTACAACTATTGACAAATCATGCATTGTTGTCTCTTAAATAATTTACCTCCAACCTTGTTCAGTATTTTATAGAATCTCTTGCAGAATCCGACTCCTCTTATACACCAGTTGTTTCCAAGTTGTTTAATAGAGTATGGCGGTCAGTGGAGCCAGACAACAATTGAAAGAATAACTCCTTGGAAGTGATTTCAACAAAAGACCAGAAGCAAGGAATGAAAACAGATTCGTGTCCTCATATTACATCTAGGTTGTTCTTACAATGTCAAATATAGTGCCTCCAAATCACAAGTGATATTATTCTGTTTATAGTAACAAACATGGTGGAACAGTGTACACATATTTCAGGAGGTTTCACCACTGTGTCCTCTGGCCCCGCTCTAAAGGGAGATGGTAAAACAACAACTTCCTAGCCTTGTTTACACTACATCTTGCACCATTTGCTACCCTAGGAGAGACATAAGCCTAATCAACTGAAGTGCAACCATTTAAAACAGTTTTGCTGCTCAAGATCTACTCTTGACTCTAAATGTGCCAACAAGGTTGAGTTCAAAAGTGTTACTTAATTTGATGTCACATGCAAGAAACTGCCCTGCTAGAAACCATTTCCTTACAAAAAACACTTATGTGAGCATGCAACTATTTCTGTGATGCAATGACCAGCACCTCCAGGAGCGAGATCTTTCCAAAAATGATATTACACAAAAGCTTTGCGGTTAATGCTACCTGTTTTGCTCATGGAAAGTAATGAACCAAGTTATAGGAGAGGGAGAACAAGGACTTTGTCTCTTTAATTTTGCATGCATGATAATGTTTTTAACCACTAAGGTCATACCTGCATGTGATGACTGACAACTTTTCAGCTTGATTCAAAGCAAACAGCTGTTGGTTTGATTGCCTAGCAACTAAAAGTTGATGGATGACCCTTAAGATGGATAACTACCATAAATCACCTCATTCAGACTCTCAGAGAAAAAAATTAAAAAACAATGGTTTTCATGACATTTGCTGCACTCCATAATGTGCCATGATAAATTTGGCTGCCTTATGGATGCACAGTTGTGGCTGCTGAAATTAGACATTTTTGTTTTCTGCATTCTGCACTTCTTGTAGCCCCCTCTGTAAGGTGTGCTCATATTAATACATTCCACTGTCAGAAGAAAGCAGAATACCAGAAGCTACTGTCAGTCACTACAAGGCAAGGAGAATCTGTATTGAGTCTCTGCATCACCACACAGCTTTTAATCAGGAAACAACAGTCTTATATCACAGCTATGGCACTGGGCTACATGCATTAATAATGGTTACAATATATTTAGTGTAATGACTTGACCCCGGTCAACATTATTGATGCTGTGATTAATACGAATTTGATAAACTGCTTCCTCTTTGAAGACAGTTTGTATGTTTCTCAAGCAAGAGAAAAATAGTTTTTATGTATAAGTAAATACAGCAGGACTTCATAGAGGCATTCTGATCTAAGCTGCACAGGTGCAAAAATATATTTCTCAGGATTTATACTAGTGTCCCTAAAATTGAAATCTAGGCCACGCTAAAGATGGGGGGAAGGGAGATATCTTCATTTTAATCTCATTAATAGAAGAAAAAAAATCCAACCCTCCCCAATCATGATTCTAAATGGAAGGCCATATTCCTCACAGAGAGTGTTCAGACAGAAAGGGAAATTCCCTTTTATTGTTCTAGATAATAGGATTTCTCTGTTTGTTACGTACAGAATACATATGCATTCAAAAACAGATGTTCATAATTGTTTCCATTGTTCGGAATTTTTTTAGACTCTTGAGCTTGACTATTCATATGAAAACTCCCATAGTGAATTTGGTTTATGACAGCAAAATTGTTTCTAGTTTTGTTTGGAAAAAAACAAAAAAAAAAACATAGGAGATGGTCTGGTGCAAGTTTTAGTGTATCCTTGTGCAAGTGCTGCCTTAAATGCCACTATGTGAGGACAAGTGTGGTAAGAGCCACCTTCCTCTTAGTAGATACATGTCAGCCCACACGAATAAACTGCTGTCCAATGCAATGGGTTTTTCCTGTGTGATACAGTAGTTCCCAAACTGTGATACATGACCCACTGAAGGGAGGCAGGTTGAGAGGGACGCAGTGCATGAAAAAGAACTCCAAAAATTCAGACAGTGGGAAATGGAAGGTATCAGTAGAAATCAGAAATCAGATGGAAATGGAAGATAAGCAACTCCACCTAAGGAGCAGGCAAGTTACCTGGACAAAGTAATTTGGGAAAATGATGATACGGGAAGATAAGTTTCAAGGTGGGACTGAGCTGTCAGAATATGTGGGGGAAGCAAGCATGCTTGACACCTGTCACAATATACCTAAACCTATGCTACTGGTTTCAAGAACTTCCTCCCTTACTGAAGTCAGCTGAGCATCTTCTGAATTCAAGTTAATTCATTTCTAAAAAATGAAAAGTCACGTTCCAAAGCGTGAAACATTCTAATAAATTCATGAAGCACGCTGGTGTGCTGGTAGTACTACAACAGAAATAACACTTAGTTGAATCATGATTTTCAGCAGGTTATAAGCAGTTTTTTTAAAATATATATTCTGAACATACAAGTTATGTTTTCACCTGAAAGATCCCGATCTACGTTTCTTAATTTTACATAAAAGTGGAATGTCAGTGCAGTATGCATGAGGTTGTGGAGGTCTGCTGCACTTCTCAACAACCAAGAAAGATGATGCCAGGTACGCCTGCAATTTAATAGACGCTCCACTGTTGTAAGATACCTCAAGCCGTAAGTGAATATGTAGTTTGGACACTCTTTGTTTCTCCCAGAAGAGACGAACACGGCAATGTAACAATGCTAGTTGCAATGCAAATTATTCAGAGCTTCTGAAATTTCAGATTGCAGCACTCCATAATCAATATTTTGCATTATTCAGCCACAGAACCTCTTCAACTGAGAACCTAACTATGTAATTCACAAAAACAAGGGCCTCAAGTGCACCTAGGTATGTTTAACATAGAAGCACGTACATACATATAACATTCAGACACAAACTCTATTTATTGTCTCAGCTTTAAGTCTCGTATGCCTCTGTGAAGGACCCGCTAAAGAGGGCAAGACAGCATGCTGGCCCTTTAAAACTGAAATGCTTGTTTCCTTTCTGTAAGAAAAGTAAATCATGCTATAGTGAGTGGAGCTTTGAAAAAGCATCCATCCATTAAAGTTCATGGATCCTCGTTTCCAGATTGTCCCTCCCCTGGCTGTGTCTCAAGTTACAGCCTTGTACAATCCAAGTCTAAATAATATTCACTATGATAAATGACACCATAACTCCGATATCCACAATCAATCTTTGCTTTAAAGATACATCCATCTTCAATAATGTTGATGGGGATTCTGTAAAATGGGAAACGTGACTGTTTTCCCGACCTCCTAACAGTGGGGGAAGGAAGCTCTGAGTGATGGCTGTCAGCCCACATCTGGCTGCAAAAATAAATTAGCCTTATGTAGACAAATGAAAGGACCAGCCCTGACTAGAAAACAGCCACTCCTGAGCAATGGCTAATTTATAGGACTCCTTTCTGGAAAGTTCCTAGCTGAGGCTACAGTCTCCTTAGCTATCTCTTTAAATGATATCTGATGCTGTAAATAACTTCAGTGTGGTAGGAACTATGCAAAGTACAAAGAGTGATTTGGTGGGGGAAGGGGTGGAGACAATAACTTTCTCACATTCTTTGTACATGATCAAGATATAAAATTCAGCCACTTAAAACACACTCGCACATACGCAAACAAAAGTTTTATTTCAGCAAAAACGTTGTTGTATTTTGAAAATATGCTCTTCATTTGACAGAAGATTATTTTCTACTTTAACTCCTTTGTCATCTCCTGGGCTGCAGCTCTGAGGCAACCACATTACAGAAATTAAACTATGCAGTGCAAGTGACACCTTGAGGTTTAGGGATTATTTTTTTTCCCCATTAAATTCTGTCAACTTTTCTTTCTCCTCACCTTGCCCCCTCCAGCTGATAGGCAAGTTTCAAGAGAGGTATGGCAAGTCTTACCAGGTCAGATCCTTTACACAGGTGCTTTGCAACTCAGATGTTATGCAGTGGCATACAGAGAAACTACCTGCCATATTTATTTAAGTACATCGTTTCAGAATAACCAGAATTTAAATGGAATTTAAGTGGAAGAAGACTCCCCCTCTGTCTCACTCGCTGCCTTAAAAGAAGCACAAATCTCTACCTGTGCATAGGACAGTGGCTACCCTTTTTTCACAACTGAAATGCTTTATTACCTTATTCTTTATGTCTTTGACCTTGTACTGCTGTAGAAAAACATAGGACTTTAATTCTTATAGTGTACAATATATGGGATTTAAAAAAAAAAAAAAAAAAAAAAAGAAAAAAAAAAAAAAAAAGTTGTCCTTTCCAGGAGGAGTGGGGAAATGGATGAGCGAGCAGCCCCAATGCACGTTATTCCCGCACACTGGCTGGACAGCATGGCACCTGGGCTCAGCATCTCCCAGGGGAGGTCCAGCAGCCACTGGGGAGGGCTGGCAGCAGTGGCAGCAGCGAGGGTTAATTCTGTGAAGGTTGAAGGACTTACAGTAATGCTGCGAAGACAGAAACATCACAGGCTTTCCTGGCAAGAGGCTCGCAGAGGGTAGGAGGGGACTGCAAAATGAACTCTCTCAGGCTTTGTCGTGTGCGTTTCCCAAGGCCCGTCCTGGCCCCTTTGATAAATGACACATGTCATTCTGTCAGGGGCTGACACTGCAGCTGGGAGGGCCGGTGATGTATGGCTCCGCTGAAAAGGAAATCAACTTTTTGGCACCAAGTAAGACTGTGCCCTGTGTAAGGATTTTGTTTCTCAAAAAGTGAAAGATAGACTTAGGATTTTAAAAAAAAAAAAAAAAAAAAGTTGAAAAACAGATTGAACGACAGCTTACACTTAACATAAATTAACTCGGTAATGGTGAAATGTGCTAGCCTGTGATAAATAAAAGCTACATTAGTCAATTATTAATCACACTCCAACTTGTAGCCAAAACCCATGACTTAAATCTGAGGCCTGAGCTGCCTTACAAACAGATAAGACAGTGTTTGATAGATGTCTTGCATAGTGTAATCAGGAAGGAATCAAAGGCTTAGTGGTTTAACCAGGGGGGGTGTGGAAGGTTCTGGAAACTGAGACTGGGTAAAGTGGATAACTGGATTGAAAGCGCCCTTTCACTGGGGATACAGTATATCTTTTGACTGCTTAAAAAGAGAGAGAGAGAGAGAGAGAGAGAAGAGCAGGGGGGAGAGAGACATATCTGAATTTGGTTTAATCTTTTTTTTATATAGGAATGTCTCAAAACTGTGTTTCCCTCCCCCATCTCCCACCACCACCACCACTGTGTTAAATCATTTAAATCTGATCACTATTAAATGGATTCTCACCGAGACATCAAGTGTTTCAAATATGATCGTTTTGCACGGATTACAATTTAAGCATTTTATTTAATCGAATGAACTCGCATCAGGCTGCAACACATTCATGCAGATACAAGCTGTAGAGAAAAAGCACAAAGCTGCATAAACTAAACGATTCCTATTCAACCAGACTGTAAAGACAAAATAAAGGATTTCGGATAGAAAGAAAAAAAATGAACATCTCAGAACACTGGGGGTAGAGGGAGAAAAGGGATGCAGAATCTAAAACCCAGCATCACACCTGTGTGAAAGGCTGAACTTGCGTATCACCTTGATGAGATGCAATCACAGAATCGCATTGCTTTTGGTTTATCCTATATGCACAGAGCAACATGATGGACACGGAACCCGAAGGTGACTTTTGTCTCCTGAAAGAACTAAGCACCATATAGCACTAAAACACCACTCCTACATGTTCAGCTGACCTAAAATGCTAGCCTAGGTTTTCTGGAGGACCTCAACCCAGCAGAGACAGGATGCGAGTTTAACGATCTTCTTCCCTGTGTAGACACACTCATGCCTTCTCCATCTCTGTGTAACTGAAAATGAACAGTTTTATCTGATTTGTAGAGCCTTGAACAGAAAGATTTCTGTGATTAATCGTAGCCTCAGGTCTTGATCTAGCTATGGTCTTGTGCACACAGAAGCACGCCTGTGACTGTACGAAGGCAACTGCTGGTTCAGGGTCTTTAGGCCAGGTGAGTTGCTTTCTGGCATTGGTTGCATGTTCACCAGCAATTAACAGAGAGTATCACTGAAATGGGGGCTAACAAAAATGCTATAGCCCCTTCCCAATTCAAGCTTTAATGAGCACTGCTGTCAGTTGGAACACTGTATAAATGTTTGTTTCTCAATCAGTAATTTCCATATGCTTTATTTCTAGTGACGTACCAGTCACACTGGTTCATCAATGACTTGTTTAACTCTTCTGTAGCCTGGGACACCATGTGGCATTGCAGCACCACACAGCTGACTTGGATAGTTAACCAGGACACAAAAACAATACAGATCCCAATGAGGAAAGTAAGCATGAACATCATCAACCATGAAGGACTTTATCAGATGATTTTCCCAACCACAAAAAAACTGCACAAAAAACCTCTGACCTTTAAAAAGAATGATGTACCTTTTTCCCATTCCCCTCCATATTACTACTTTATACTACACAATATGGTAACTTTTAAGTGTTTCTACATGGTACAGGATCCTACTATGTTCGGTGCTGTACACATGCGTTAGGAAACAAATGAGCTTTTAATGTTAATCACTGAAGCGGCATTCTCTAGTTTACACATGCTGTACAGACTTGGTTTTTTAACAGTACAAAGACAAAAATAAAAATACAATAATCCTTAACTGTAAAAATTACATCACCAGTTTTAATCAATGTTTAAAGTCTGTATACATTCATACGCATTTATGTAGGTACATTTAACCACAAAAATTCCCTTGCTCTCCGAGCTGCCATCAGGATTGTACACTGTAATGTACTACTGTAAAGGAAAATATTTCTTTACACGGTGCTGTGGACTTGCCAATAGACCCAAAAAGCGATCCAGCTTACCTCTGTTTTAGAAGTAAACTAACAGTTGCATGCAAGTAAAATCTCAGGTAATCTCAACCAGCTGAAAATGACAGCAGTTGTCTAGATCACAGCAGCTATATACCCACTCACCAACTTCAAGGTGGCGCAGAGAGCGCTTAATTGAGGAATTTAAAAACGATGACTGAAAAAAGCACAAATTTCAAAGTAAATAAAATAGGAAGACCCTTTGAAACCCAAACTTCAGTGACAGCCCCTACAGATAGTACAGTTATTTTCTCAATATGTATAAAATTTGACTATAGAAGGAAAGATAAGGAGCAAGGGAACACTGTGTATTTAAAAACACATGCACGCTGTCTGGAGTTCTAAACTTTTGCCTTCCTATTGCTAAAATATCATTTTTTAAGTCCATAAAATTTCAGATAGTGTGCAAAATGTTTATATATTACCAAGGTCTCCCTTTAAAAGGTTTATACTTTTACTTTATGACCTGTCCTTGATTTGACACTTCCGCTCATCAGAAAGGGATTTATAAAATAATCCTGAAGGTGAGGAACAGACATCTGTCAGGGACTGGCTGAGTTTCACTTTGCGAAATTTAAGAAGGGAGAGAAATCCTGTTAAGCTCTCTTTAGTCACCAATAGACATCAAAGGTAATAATTAAAGAAGACAGACGTCATAAAAATAAATTTATGTATTTCTTTATAATGCACAAGCATTCTAGTGTGTAAAACATCTATTAGAGTGAAAGAAAATGCCACGTTCCAAATTAGCAAAAATCTGGTTTGTTTGATTTTTTTTTTGCCTATTTGAGTAACATTTAAAAAAAAAATACAAGTTTAAACTAAAGTCTTTCAAAACCTTTGCCATCTGTGGGTACATGAACTATGGATGACCCCGAATGATTTGCACTCTGCTCAGAATCCCTTAGAAAGCACGGGAAAAAGTATCATTAAGAATGACTGATGACTGCCAGTCATGGTTGACCTCACCCAAGCTTTGGTCTCTGCCTCAGTAATAAGCTGTCCTTTATTAGCACCAACACTCCATAAAAGGGGTGTGTTTAGTCACAGGATAGTGGCCTTCTAATGCTCATTGCTTCTCCCTGAAAGATTGATTAGTGCTCATTTTTACTGCCTTCACAGTATATACAGTGACAGTGCTGCAGAGTGTCAGGGCCTGCAATATTGATGATAAGTACAACTACGAACTAGAGGTTTGGAAAAGGCAGAGGACTGGGAGTTCACTCTTCTTTTCAACTGAAAAACACTACCAAAACAAAAAAAGACAAAACACAAGCTTACACGAGCTACTGATATTCTGGTAAAACTGAGGCTAGGGAATTCCCTCTCCCTGAATAAGGGCCGTTTAAACAAAACTTAACAGGAAAGGTTGTTATTTCATTTTCTTTTGAAAATGCACAGGGATTTTCCTTTCACCTAATGGATGTTAAGGCAAAAAAAAAAAAAAAAAAAAAATTACCCTGAAATATCATTCTTGTGTTTATTTTTTATTCCAAAAAGGCTTTTACGTAGTGACTTACAGTGTAGGAAAAAAAATTGTTTGTAAGCACTGATAGTGAATCTTCCTGATTTGGGAGCTACTGCAGTTTCCCTTTGCGGGAGCAGGTGCCTCTTCGAGGGCAAAAAAGAAAAGAAACATGAAGAAAACACGTTGGCCATGTATCATCTTCTGCACAAATCTGCCTGCATTAACATGATTCCTCTGCAGCTTTTACTCTTACATTTGAAGTCAGCGGAATCTATGCGAATTCCTTCAGTGAAATTAAGATCTGGAGTATAAGCTGCCACCATCAGAGAAAAAAACCCTGTATGGTAGAATCATGTAATGTAGTCTGCAATTGTATGCAGTGCAAAGCATATTTAAAATAGAGCAAGACCCAGATGTGATCCTTGCAAAGCATCAGCACCACAGTGATGAAAGAGCAGGTACGGATGCATGAACTTTTTCATATTAAGAAATTCCAACCTGAATACATTACTTGGAAGAGCCATGCCTTGACTTGATTTGATTTAAAAAGTAGAACAGAATTGAAAACAGTCTTTAAAATTGGTGTTTTAACCAGAGACTTTATAGCATATGAGGCCGGCTCAGAGTCATACTGTAGTAGTTTAATATGGAACAATTTGTCCATATGGCTTTTCCTGGGAACCAGGCATTTCACATGTTACAGCAAGACACAGCTGAAAAAAAGGCATGTTTCACTGTTACTTTTATATGGCTGGGAACTTGAGCACAGCAACCTCATACCAAAAGGTATTACAGCAAGAGTTTACTGCATTAATAATAGGATGCCCTACTGCTGTGACACATTCTGTACTTTGAAATAAATATTAGTCACAATAGTTAGGTTTTAAATTCATATACTTTAAAGCTGAGCTGTAACTATGACACTCGCAATAGTGATGATTTGCCAATAAGGCCTATTAACCATTTTGCAAAGAGCTGCTTCTTTTAGTCAGTCTGCTGTACTATCTTAATATCTAGCTATAAATCATTTAAAGATATTTTTACTTAATATAAGAACAAAACACAAACACTAGCACTTGAAAACTGGATTCATGTTCACACTTTTGCAATGAATTACCATCTTTTGATTTCAGCACACAGAGGTTACTTGCAACTAATAAATCATTTATTTTTCAATTTTAAAATAATAATTAAAAAATCCTGCTACATGACAACATTTTATGAGATATCATGGCCCAGGTCCTACGCCATGAAAGGCAATGGCATACTCTTTCATATACTTCTTTTGGCCTTTGGATCAGGCCCAGTCTGGAAAGGATCCATTCTTTTCATTCACTACATTTTTTACCTTTCACTTTGTAAATTCAGACAACAATGCTGGGGAGGGGAGCTGAATATGAAACCAGCATTTTTCAATCAGGAAAATTTGCTTTAAAAAATAATGAATTAAAAATGTGGCTTATGTAGAAAAGCAAAAAAATTACTACTACAAATCTAGATATTCACACAGTTCCTAAATCTTTAGGTGGTTAAAACTGGCCCTGCTGTACAGAGGAAAAGGGAGACAATGATAAGCAGCACTGTGACTATTAGCTTAGAGGGATTCTACTTGGCTATTTTCCTGCAGCATGCACTGCAATCACAATAATAAAGAAATCCTGTATTCCATCCTAATTCACCGAGAAATAGAAATGCTGGAAATCTAAAATAATTAAGTCAATTCTAGGTTTTTCAGAATGGAAAGGAAGCTTCTTTTTCATATTAGCTTTGAATTTCACAGAGATACAATAGCCATGGAAGAAAAAAAAAAAGATGTCCATCAACTAAAATCAACTGCTTATTGCTGTGGCAGTATAGTGAACAAACATGAGCAAACCAAGAAATGAAACACTGGGAGAAATAAAAAGAAAAAGAAATTAAAGGTTAAGTACGCAGTTCGGGTAACAGGCCTGCTCCAAGAAATACAAAGGCTTGGGAGTGGAATCTAAGTTATGGTCCATCTTTTTTTTTTTTTCTTAATCTTACATTTGTGAAAATACTGAATCTATAATCAGTTAAATGGAGCTCAGTGTAAGCTGTTGGTTAACAAGTACACTAAGCTAGAAATTCAGCTTAGGTACTGTATTCCCACAAAGAGAAGGATTTCCAAGCAGGTGC